>JANAVB010027397.1:17412014-17502072 GCA_029216955.1 Iris pallida | reverse complement strand
GTGCCCCTTTTCTTTGTTTGAGTGGAAGCTCGCAATTATTGTCTTCCACCCTCTGTCTTTTCTGACTGCATGAATGTTTCTTGTTAGCATTTACTCTTGGCCGCATGGCCCTCCTTCAGTTATTTTCTGGCCGCATGAGCTTTGGCTGGCCGCATGGGTGGCCTCCCACTCTCTTTGACCGCATATTTGTTCTCCCACTTTTGCACCACATGGGTCCCACTTTGATTGTTTAAATGTCTTATTTGCGTGAATTGTGGTCAGAATTTCTTCCCACTCCCAACATGAAAGTTGTAGAGTTTCTCCTTGGCTTCAAGAATATATATTATATATATTATTATTTTAATTGCTCAAGTTTCTTCCCTCCTTGATAAATGGCATGACTTGATAGTGACCCCCGTGGTGCACTCCCGACATGATAACTTGACCTGACAAATTTGACATGATAACTTGACCTATAAATCTTGATAGTGGCCCGCGTGGCGCACTCTTGACATGATAAACCTGACATGATAGCTCTCGAAATGCTGTTGCGACGGCTAACACGACTTGACAAGATTGAATAACTTGGACACCGTGGACGATTGTGCTTGTACAAATGAACCCGTCTTGTCTTGCATCATGTCTAGGACAGGGACCCCTGAGTACCACGGTCAGGGGTACCCACTGAAATCAACTAAGGCTAACAACTAGAATAAATCCTAGCCATGAAGAGATTTCCAGCTACAGGCAATCCCGTTATCTGGGCGCCCCACTTGGGATCTGTAGCCTGCCGTCGAGTAGGGCATATTTCCAGCACACTGTCATGTATTGCACCCTCTAAGTCACTAAGGGTACATGCGTTTCCTGGACGATGTACCCACTTGAATTCAATTCCTAATTGCGTCCGGATAGCCTGGATGGTCTGCAGGGCTTGTGGCTGTGGAATAATCTCATTGCATCTTGCTTGTAATTAGGCCTGTGATAACCCTAGTTAGTTAAAGTATCAAGTCGTACTTATTGCTTGGCCGTAAATATTGGATGAAGTTTACCAGTCTATTCTTGCCTTGATTTTGTACAAGATTGTCACATGACCTGTTTTCTTATTTTATCTTCGATAAATTGGTGGGAGAAACCAAGTTCGGTACAGACGAAGGGTTACAACCCCGATCCTTTTGGTTTACGGGTTGTAACCTGGTTATCTGAATAGTCCTATGGTTATCTCATCGTATATCACCTACCATATTTTTCTTTAATTACTGTCTTTTATATATTATTACTCTTGTGCTGGTTTTAGTTCCTAAGTGAAGCTTCCTTTGTGGCACTTGCTCTTTCTGGGATCTGACCCAGCTAGTTTTGTATGGCCAGATACCAGAGCAGCTCCAGAGGATCTACCGAATCTCCAGCCACATGGTGACCACCAGGCGTAACCAGGGCAACGAGTGGGTTTATTTTTGCTCTCCCACTCTATTGTAAAATTATTCTTTTGAGGCGTTTAGCCGCGAGCAAGTGTTAGCTCGTGTACATTTTTACTTATTGTCTGCCTACGGGCTGTAACATGATTGGCAACCTAGGGTTGATCATGTATGACTAAACTCTTGCTAGTCCTCATATTTTGTAACGACTAGCTTCATGATCAGCTGGATATATAATGTTTGGGACGCCTTACTATTGTATATTTGGTGATCTTACATCTTGTAACTCTATTTATTTGCTCGTGATTGAGACACTAGGCTTGTTATTGACCTTAAGAGACTGATGGCTTGTAGATAAACCCTCATATATCTAGACAGCCGTGACCGTATAGTGGAATGGATCCCATTTCATTATACGTAGCTGGCTATGTCTGCCCCGCTCTCCAGTATTCTGGTTTGGGGTGACATGGTTTAAGTGGTGGCCCATGCAGGTCTTGAAAATTAAGATATGTGAGGGTTTACCGAATAGATGTCTCAATCAGTACTCGCCCTTGATCTCTGCTCGTATCCCCTTGATCCTTGAAAATTCTTGTCCTGATCACATGCTTGTAATCGTTGATCTTTTCTGGTCCTTCCTTATTATTCCCTATGTCGTCTTCTTCAGCGGTATTGAACCTGGACCTGCGATCAGCAAGGCGAGCGTCTCCCGTGGACCAGCAGCAACCAGAAGATCAGGCCCAGCACTCAGGAGCAGCCTCCCGAGTCGTACCTACTGGAGGAGAGCCGCCAGTTCAGCCAGTCCAGCCTACAGAGCCTGATGATGGCACTTTGGTGGGTCTCACTGATCATTGTTAGCTTCCCAAGATCGTTGAGGAGATGCCTTGCAACAGGCGGTGGCAGATGCTCTGAACAGAGACGGTCATCTAAGGAACAGTGCAGCGAACAGTTTCAAGCGCCTGAACCCTCCATTCTTCGATGGCAGTAAGATGCTATTACTGCTGTGCATGGCTCCAGGATACTGAAGTCATTCTAGAGGCAGTGAAGACGCCCGAGGATGAGAAGGTGGCCGTGGTGCGTCTACAGTTATTGGATCTTGCCCGCAGCTGGTGGGCAGCACAGGCCGTGGGATTAGTGGCCTATTCCATGGGCACTATTCAGAGAGAGATTCCAGACTAAGTACTTTGATGCGGTGGCTCGATATGATCTTCAGACCAAGTTCACCAGTCTGAAGCAAGGAGGCAGGATGGTCGATGGATATGCGGCGAGTTCTCCAGGCTTAGTCGTTTGCTCCCACTTTGGTGGCAACCGAGTTCGACAGAGCCCAGCGTTCCAGTAAGGGCTCCATCTCGAGATTTTGTTGGCAGTGGAACAGTTTGAGCATCAGACTTTTGATGCAGTGTTGAGGGCAGCTAGGAGGCACGAGTATACCTCCCACAGGATCGTGGACAGGACCGGTGGTCGGAAGCGATCTCACGGCCACATGACCCAGTCGACAGCACCAGCCCCGGCAGTCAGGGCTTTGACAATTGGAACTCCGAGACAGGCGGCCTCAGTGACGTCGGTCACGTCCCCTCAGCAACAAAACCGAAGCAGTCTTCCGCAATGGGCTGCACTCATTGTGGGAAGCCAGGACACGTTGTTTCAGAGTGTCGCAGGGCTCAAGGATTGTGTTTGGCTTGTGGGGCACGGACCACAAGATAGGGTCCTGTCCGAATAGGGCCAGTTCGTCCTTGGCCCAGACTAGTCCCTCGGTAAGGGGACCAGCCCCAGTCCAGCAGCAGCAGCAGTATCCATTGCCGAGGCCATTGCCGCCTCAGGCCCAAGTATTTCAGCAGCAGTACCAGCCTCCGAGGCCATTGCCGCCTCAGGCCCTAGCCTTCCAGCTGCAGAGACCCCAGCAGTATGCCCAGGTCCAAGCTCAGATCCAGAACCGGCAGAGAGGTTCCTAACAGGATATCTTTCCTCTTTCTCGTGCCTTCAATTTCCTTGCTTACATACATGATTGCATGATCGATTGCTTAGTATAGCTTGCCTGAGATTAGTATAGCTTGTCTTTGCCACTCTAGCCCCTTGATTAAATTCCGAGGACGGAATTCTTTAAGGTGGGCAGAGTTGTAATGCCCGTAATTCGTATTACGTATTGGGAATACGTATACGTATTTCGGGCTCGTATTTTTGGTTTGTCATAATTAGTTAGCCTTGGATTTTTATTTTGCATGTTGCATTAGCATGGTTCATCATGGCATTGCATTGGCTTGGTTTGGTTCGGTTTAGTGGGTTTGGCTTGGTTTGGTTTTATTGTGGAGAACCACTCCCACCTACCACCACTCCCCACCATAAATATCTATCCCACTCTCTTTCCATTATTACTCATTACTCATTTTTCTTCTTCTCCATCTTTACTTCTCCACCTACCAGGAGAGAGTGGAGAGCTTAGGCAAGTGCATCTTGCTTCATGGAGGAACCCCATTTTTATTGTTCCATTGTCTTCCTCATGTGTTTCTAACCCACTTTAGTACTTGTCATTTTTCATTTCCATGGTTAAATTTTGTAGATCTAGCCTTGTGTATTTTTGGTTCCCAGGATTTTTGATCCATCAAACTTGCATATTTTGTAAGTTGATGATCCCATGATTGCAGAGAATTTCATTTGGTCCAATATTGACCTACGGAATTTGATGAGCCGCATGGCTTTATATAATTATATTATTTAATTTTCTATGCATTTGGAATGGCTTGCGACCGCATGAAGATAATTGCTTGGCCCCTTAGCATTAAATGCATGCACGTGGGGACAAGCTTAGCATTAATGCTTGGCAACATTACCATAGCTTAGCACTTAATGCTGGCACCCACAGTATTATTTAATGCGTTAGCATGACCTTACAAATCGCTGGCCGCATGGGAATTTTAGTGAGCCGCATGGCATTGTAAGGCATTAATTTAATGCTTATTTAAATGCATACTCATTCTCAAATGCATTAATGCATGTACTGTATTATAATCCATATTATAATACATTCCCATTCCTTCTTTTTCTCTGACGCATTACTTAATACTATCTCCATGCATTAAATGCAGAGCCGCATAGGTCAGCAAGCTTGGCTTGCTTAATATTAGAAAGCATGGCCGCATGCTTTGCTTGCTTAAATAATTAATGCAAATAGAGCCGCATGGCATTTCTAGGGATGCATTTATGCATTTTGATGAGCTACAAGGCCTCAGCCGCATAGCCCCCCCCCCCCCCCCCCCCCAGGAATGCAAGTAAAGCTTGTCTTTTCTAATGCCTTTTTATTCAAGCATTAATTATGTTGTCTTTTCCTAATGCCTTTTTATTCAAGCATTAATTAATGTTGTCTTTTCCTAATGCATTTTCATTTAAGCATTAACTACTGTTGTCTTTTTCTAATGCATTTTCTTTTAAGTATTAGCTAATGTTGTCTTTTCCTAAAAGCACTTTTACTTTCTAAGGCTTCCTGTATAGAGCCGCATAAAGCATGAAATCATGCATGCATTCTTAGCATGCTTGGCAAGCATTTACGTGAGCTTGGCAACTAAAGCTAGCCGCATAAGGCTTTTCTAATAATTTGTTTTCTTAATACATTCTCCAGTACTAGCCGCATAAGGAAATTATTTAATAAGTAGTTGCTTGTTTGTATTTTCATGCAAGCAATGTGGGGTGAGCCGCATGGCCTTGGTTATTCCTGGGCCGCATGGAAAATTGCCATTGTGTGCTGGCCACGTGGGTTTAATGTATTAATTATTGTTGGGTCCCACATGGCCACTATACTTGAGTGGCCATGTGCCCCTTTTCTTTGTTTGAGTGGAAGCTCAATTATTGTCTTCCCACCCTCTGTCTTTTCTGACTGCATGAATGTTTCTTGTTAGCATTTACTCTTGGCCGCATGGCCCTCCTTCAGTTATTTTCTGGCCGCATGAGCTTTGGCTGGCCGCATGGGTGGCCTCCCACTCTCTTTGACCGCATGTTTGTTCTCCCACTTTTGCACCACATGGGTCCCACTTTGATTTTTAAATGTCTTATTTGCGTGAATTGTGGTCAGAATTTCTTCCCACTCCCAACAAAGTTGTAGAGTTTCTCCTTGGCTTCAAGAATATATATAATTATATTATTATTTTAATTGCTCAAGTTTCTTCCTCTTTGATAAATGGCATAACTTGATAGTGACCCCCGTGGTGCACACCCGACATGATAACTTGACCTGACAAATTTGACATGATAACTTGACCTGATAAATCTTGATAGTGGCCCGCCGTGGCGCACTTTGACATGATAAACCTGACATGATAGCTCTCAAATGCTGTTGCGACGGCTAACACGACTTGACAAGATTGAATAACTTGGACACCGTGGACGATTGTGCTTGTACAAATGAACCCGTCTTGTCTTACATCATGTCTAGGACAGGGACCCCTGAGTACCACGGTCAGGGGTACCCACTGAAATCAACTAAGGCTAACAACTAGAATAAATCCAGTAGCCATGAAGAGATTTCCCAGCTACAGGCAATCCCGTTATCTGGGCGCCCCACTTGGATCTGTAGCCTGCGTCGAGTAGGGCACATTTCCAGCACACTGTCATGTGTTGCACCCTCTAAGTCACCTAAGGGTACATGCGTTTCCTGGACGATGTACCCACTTGAATTCAATTCCTAATTGCGTCCGGATAGCCTGGATGGTCTGCAGGGCTTGTGGCTGTGGAATAATCTCATTGCATCTTGCAGTAATTAGGCCTGTGATAACCCTAGTTAGTTAAAGTATCAAGCCGTACTTATTGCTTGGCCGTAAATGTTGGATGAAGTTTACTAGTCTATTCTTGCCTTGATTTTGTACAAGATTGTCACATGACCTTTTTTTATTTTATCTTGCCGATAAATGGTGGAGAAACCAAGTTCGGTTCAGACGAAGGGTTACAACCCCGGTCCTTGTTTGGTTTACGGGTTGTAACCTGATTATCTGAATAGTCCCATGGTTATCTCATCGTATATCACCTACCATATTTTTCTTTAATTACTGTCTTTTATATATTATTACTCTTGTGCTGGTTTTAGTTCCTAAGTGAAGCTTCCTTTGTGGCACTTGCTCTTTCTGGGATCTGACCCAGCTGGTTTTGTATGGCCAGATACCAGAGCAGCTCCAGAGGATCTACCGAATCTCTAGCCACATGGTGACCACCAGGCGTAACCAGGACAACGAGTGGGTTTATTTTTGCTCTCCCACTCTATTGTAAAATTATTCTTTTGAGGCGTTTAGCCGCCGAGCAAGTGTTAGTCGTGTACATTTTTACTTATGTCTGCCTACGGGCTGTAACATGATTGGCAACCTAGGGTTGATCATGTATGACTAAACTCTTGCTAGTCCTCACATTTTGTAACGACTAGCTTCATGATCAGCTGGATATGTATTTGGATGCCTTACTATTATATATTTGGTGATCTTACATCTTGTAACTCTATTTATTTGCTCGTGATTGAGACACTAGGCTTGTTATTGACCTTAAGAGACTGATGGCTTGTAGATAAACCCTCATATATCTAGACAGCCGTGACGTATAGTGGAATGGATCCTATTTCATTATACGTAGCTGGCTATGTCTGCCCCCGCTCTCCAGTATTCTGGTTCTGGGGCGTGAGAACGCACGATCTAGACTCTTAGATATGTTGCAGTCCTGTACGCTCGATTTCGGTGGTTCATGGAAAGATCACCTGCACTTGGTGGAATTTTCGTACAACAACAGCTTCCAGGCCAGTATCCAGATGGCACCGTTCGAGGCACTGTATGGTAGAAAGTGCAGATCCCCGTTAGCCTGGGATGATGTTGGAGAGAGGCAGATGCTTGGACCAGAAATGATTGCCCAGACAGTTGAGGTGGTCAGGAGAGTCAGAGATCACCTTCGAGTTGCCCAAGATCGCCAGCGCCATTGGGCCGATTCACATCGGCCCTCTTGAGTTTTCGGTCGACGACCATGTATTTTGAGGATTTTGCCTAACTGGCGTCATTCGTTTCAGAATGCGGAAAGATTAGTCCTAGGTATATAGGGCCGTTCGATATTCTGGAGCGAGTATGTGATGTATTCTATCGTCTCGCTCGTCCGTCGTCGCTACGTAAAGTACATGACGTATTCCATGTATCCCAATTACGACGGTATATCCCGGACCCGAGCCACATCCTAGATCATTCAGAATTGGTTGTTGGTACCAACCTTTCGTATGAGGAGAGGCCCGTGTCTATAGACCGGAGAGAGAAGATACTCAAGAACAAGACTATCAAGTTAGTCCGAGTTGCTTGGGGTCATCACTCTTTGGGTGAGTCAACGTGGGAGCGTGAGGATGATATTCGATCGCGATATCCCGACCTATTTGACAATGTCCTCCTTATACCTCATGCCTTCAATTTCTTGCTTGCATGATTGATTGATTGCCTAGTATAGCTTGCTTGTGATTAGTATAGCTTGTCCTTGCCCCTCTAGCCTCTTAATTAAATTTCGAGGACAAAATTCTTTTAAGGTGGGTAGAGTTGTAATGCATGTGGTTTGTATTGCGTATCTTGTTATACGTATACGTAATTGACCCGTATTGCATGTCTTCCTGCTTGATTTATTCTAGTATTTCATTGATTAGTTTATTCTTGGGTTGGTTCGGCTTGCTTGGTTTGCTTGGTTCATCATGAACCAAAGGTGAACCCTCCTACCTACCACCACCCTTCTTATTTATAACCATTCCTTTTCTCTCTCATCATTACTTCCTTACTTCTTCATTTACTCTCCACCACCAACCAAGAAGAACCCTAGCCAAGGCAAGTGCAACTTGCTTCATAAAGGAACCCACCATTTTTATTGTTCTAAACTCTTCTATGCAACCTTCTAATCCACTTTAGTTTTTGTCATTTATATTTTCTTGTATATTTTCTTGTATCTAGGTTTTAGCATTTTGGATTTTATGGTTTTGATCTATCAAACCTTCTTGTTTTCAAGTTTTGATGGTTCCATGTTGTAGGAAATTTATTCTACCCAATTTTGACTATTGGAAGTCCTGATTTTGACTTATTTTAAGTGATTTATGGTGTTTTAGGTTCTTGGGTTTTCATGGCCATTGGAGGCTGGTTGGAGAAGATGAACAGTACATGTTGTCCTGGCACATGCTATTTGCTGGCAAAAAATTGTTTCTATGTTGTTTGCTGGCACATGCTGTTTGCTGGCGCATGCTGTCATGGCGCATGCTGTTTCCTGGCACATGTTGTTTGTTGGTAAAATACTGTTGACATGCTGTTTACAGGCGCATGCTATTTTCTGGCGTATGTTGTCATGGCACATGCTGTTTTCTGGCGTATGCTGTTGCTGGTAAAATACTGTTGCCATGCTGTTTGCTGCCGTATGCTATTTCTGGCGCATGCTGTCATGGCGCATGCTGTTTCCTGGTGCATGCAGTTTGCTGGTAAAATACTGTTGCCATGCTGTTTGCTGGCGCATGCTATTTTTTGGTGCATGCTGTCATGGCGCATGCTGTTTTCCTGGCGTATGTTGTTTGCTGGTAAAATACTGTTGCCATGTTGTTTGCTGGCGCATGTTATTTCCAGGCGCATGCTATTTGCTGGCGCATGCTGTTTCCTGGCGCATGCTGTTTCCTGGCGTATGCTATTTTGCTGGCGCATGCTGTTTTGCTGGCACATGCTATTTGCTGGCGCATGCTGTTTTGCTGGCGCATGCTGTTTGCTGGTGCATACTGTCCTTGGCACCCCTTTTATCTTTGTACCACTTGTTTTGCCATGACAAATCTGGTTACCTTATCCATGTTATTTCTCTTGATCCTTAGTGTAATGTGGGATAATTGTGACATGAACACGCCATAATACATGAACCTGACGCGATACATGGGCACAACATGATAATGTATGATAGTGGCCCGCCGTGACGCACTCCTGACAAGAAAACCTGACATGCTGTTGCGACGGCTAACATGACATGACTTGATAAATATGAATAACCTGGACACCGTGGGCAATTGTGCTTGTGCAAATGAACCAGTCTTGTCTCACATCATGCTTAAGATGGGACCACTGAGTACCACGGTCAGGGGTACCTACTAAAATGGACTAAGGCTAATAACTAGAATAACACAGTAGTCTGAAGAGATTTTCCAGCTACAGACAATCCCGTTACCTGGGCGCTCTTGGGATCTGTAGCCTGCCGCCGAGTGGGGCATATTTCCAGCACACTGTCATGTGTTGCACCCTCTAAGTCACTTAAGGGTACAAGCGTTTCCTGGACGATGTACCCACTTGAATTCAACTCCTAATATTCGACCTGGGTAACCTGGATGGTCTGCAGGGCTTGTGGCTGTGGAACAATCTCACTGCATCTTGTTAGTAACTAGGCCTGTGATAACCCTAGTTAGTTAAAGTATCAAGCCGTACTTATTGCTTGGCCGTGATTGTTGAATGGGGAATGATCAGTCTAAGTCTTGTCTTGATCTTGTACCAGAATTGTAGCATGACCTGATTTTCTGATATTATCTTGCCGATAAATGGTGGGAAACCAAGTTTCGTTCAGGTGAAGGGTTACAACCCCGGTCCTTGTTTGGTTTACGGGTTGTAACCTGGTTATCTGAATAGTTCCATGGTTCTCTCGTCGTATATCTTCCTGATATGTTTTCCTTATTTCCAGTTCTTATTTATTTATACTCTTGTGCTAATTGCTGGTTTTTAGTTCCTAAGTGAAGCTTCCTTTGTGGCACTTGCTCTTTCTGGGATCTGACCCAGCTGGTTTTGTATGGTCAGATTTCGGAGCAGCTCCAGAGGATCTATCGACTTTTCAGCCCGATGGTGACCACCAGGCGTAACCAGGGCAACGAGTGGGTTATTTTTGGCTCTCCTACTTTATTGTAAAAATATTCTTTTGAGGCGTTTAGCCGACGAGCACCTGTATAGCTCGATTGCACCTTTACTTACTGTCTGCCTACGGGATGTAACATGATTGACAGATCCTAGGGTTGATCATGTATGACTAAACTCTTGGTAGTCTTCACATTTTGTAACGACTAGCTTCTTAATCAGCTAAATATGTAATGTTTGGGACGCCTTACTATTGTATATTTGGTGATCTTACATCTTGTAACATCTACTTACTTGCTTGTGATTGAGACACTAGGCTTATTCATGACCATAAGAGACTGTTGGCTTGTAGTAAACCCTCATGTATCTAGACAGCCGTGACCGTATAGCGAGGTGGGTTGCACTTCAATATACGTAACTAGCTATGTCTGCCCCCGCTCTCCAGTATTCTGGTTCTGGGGCGTGACAATTGTCACCTCCACTCGGAGTGTATATACTGTATAGGTACCTTATATTGTTAGATGTTGTGACCTAGGACAGCGTTCTACCCGCCGACACTGTGGTGTAGGCTGGACGTACCCACTTCTTGTGCCCTTACTTTAGGGTGCGGGTCGTGACACATTTTTAGTGGTTGCCCATGCAGGTCGAATTTGTGTAGTGGTATTCGAACTAGAGTACCACTACAGCCTGCAGTAGGATTAGGATATATTTTTGAAGGTACTCAATCACAGTTAGGATTCCTTGAGAGATTCTTGGGATGACCCTTGAGAATCTCATTATAAAATATCTTGAAATTTGATTTTGATAGTTTATATTTATCTTTCTTGATTTGTTAATGAATTTGATTTTTGGTATCTATTGTTGATTTAATTTTTGTCAAGATGAAATTATATGGGCTAGGTCATCTCAGTTATGGAATCTAGTCTTCTACAGTCACATTAGCAAGCATGGTGAGGACATTAGTCTGCCTTTGGATATATTTCTCGGGTGTGGAAATTTAAGGTTTTCGCAGCCAAGCTAGCGGCATCGCAAAAATTTTAAATACCATGATTCTAGAGGTATGTGCCTTAATCGAGGACTCTGTGATTATCGTAGCCTTTCTTACTAGTATGGCGAGGATTTAGAGTACCATGATTTTGGATAGACGCATATGATTATCAGATTATACCTTAAATGCTTTTGAACATGTTTTCACTACTTTTGTTCAGTCTTTCAAAAAAAAAGAGGGAATTTTTGTTTTATTTTGTTTCTCATTATTTAACTTAAGAGTAGAAGTAGGAGTAGCTTTAGCTGTTATTATAAACCTTATGTAACGTCTTGCTATGAATTTCTTCTTAATACAATGAATCGATGATTTTGCTAGACCTTATCTTGGATTTGATATTATAGCTCTGGTTTCAAAATGGTTTCTTCTTTTAAATAGATAAGTAGAACATATTTTATTATTATTTCCTTCTTGATATTATTCTTGTATTAAATAATAGTAATAATAAAATTGTCTTGATTACATCAATCACCTACTTTGCAATCTTGGTAGAAATCTAAATGTTGGTCTTGATATAGAATTTAATTTTTATATTGGGACAAGAGAATATATATAGTGGACACAGATATTTTGCCTGACACGTATGCATGCTACAGTTTGATTACCAACTCATCTAAATACATATTAATATGTTGTTGATGTTTAAATTCTTAAAATCCCAATATTTCTTATATAATACAGTATCAGAGACTGGTTCTCTGCTTTTTTCAGTTTAAATTTGTAATTTCAATATAAATTTCATGTTATTAGTTTTGTTTACATCACTGCACATGTATGTTATATATACATGGTTTCAATTCTTAAAGAAATTGGTTGAGTTTTGTGTTTAAAATTGTCAAATTTGAGACTGTGTGCATATTAACCCTTAATACTGGATTCTAAGTGATTAGTTTAATTTGCTGTTTTTAAATGTAAGATTTTGAACTGTATACATTGTTGCATGTAGGAATATAATGTTAGGTTTCATATTCTTACATGTTAGGTTGTGGTTGTGATAAACATTGGGTTGATTTGATGTTCGAATTTCTCCAAAATCCTAAAACTGAATACATGTTAACATTTTACATTGATTTCAAATGTTTAGTTCAATTTCAGATTTAATATATAATATTGAACTGTATGCATAGCTAAATGTATGGATAATATGTTAGGGTTTCAACTCCATCATGTTAGGATGTGTTGGAAGCATTGAGTTGGTTGTGATGTTTCAAACCCCTAAAATCTGAAACTGCATTATGTTAATATTACACATGTTTAAATATTAGCTTATTTTCAGATTTTGTATGTAAATGCTGAACTAAAACTGGGTTTAAACCTTTCCATACTAAAGCTATAATCCTGTACAAGGACACACACATCCTAACTTAGTATACACTGCCATGTAAACCTCACCCTTCCTCTCTATGTTATGTTCATATATCTATATAGAGTTTATGCATACATGTTATAATGTATATAGATACATAACTAAATCTATACCTCTTATATATAAATATATGTATATGGTTAGCCATGCGTGTCATGAGTAAATAGGTTGTGCATTGTAGATTGTTTAAACAATATGCCATGAGTAGTGTAACTTTATAGCTATTGTTTGGAACCCAAATCCTCCTATACGCTTTCATGTATATTTCACATACACACATGCCTACTATCTAACCATATGAACATGTCCACATACACCCATACACACACGAACCACATAACCTATACATAATGCTAGCTTTTTCCTCTCTAACACTCTCTTTATATATATTTATATATATATATATATATATAAATAGGTTGTGCACCATGCGTGTCATGAGTAAATAGGTTGTGCATTGTAGATTGTTTAAACAATATGCCATGAGTAGTGTAACTTTATAGCTATTGTATGGAACCCAAATCCTCCTATACGCTTTCATGTATATTTCACATACACACATGCCTACTATCTAACCATATGAACATGTCCACATACACCCATACACACACGAACCACATAACCTATACATAATGCTAGCTTTTTCCTCTCTAACACTCTCTTTATATATATATATATATATATATATATATATATATATATATATATATATATATATATATATATATATATATATATACATAATGCTAGCTTTTTCCTCTCTAACACTCTCTCTTTATATATATATATATATATATATATATATATATATATATATATATATATATATATATATATATATATATATATTGTGATTGAATTTCAATGCAATTAACTTTCATTCTTTAACTTTTGATTGTGATTTTTTCTTTGAATAGTACCCCTTATAGATAATTGGCAGTTATCCTTATTTTTTTGATAAGTACCAGCTTTCATATAGGATGGTAGACTGCCTTACAGTTTTGATGATTTGTTATTTCTGTATCTTTTCTAGTTTAACACCCCTGATTGCTAGTATGTTTTGATACCCTATGACTGTTTTGGTTTAGCATGACTAGTATACCTAGATGAGACTTTCACTACCACCATATGACATGACCCAGTATGTCATCCTTTTGTATGATTTGTTTAAGTTCTGAGACTTTGATTGTGGGGGATTTGACCTAGAAGGAGTATGAACATTTTAATTTCGAGGACAAAATTTTTCTAGGGGGGTAGGATTGTAACACCCAGTTTTCCAGATAAGGGTAATTTTGAAATTTTGTAATTTTAATTATTATTTATTAATATTGTTTCATATTATAATTTTTGGTGATTTTTAATAATTTTTTAAAACTATTTAAAAACTGCTTTAAGTCATGACTTGTGATTTTGATGTGCTGCTAGTGAAACCCTAAAGACTGCATGACCTAGAGCCTAACCATGTCATTAGGATGATTTAATTATCATTTTAACTTGAGGGTATTTTGTCATTTAGTGAAGTTTGAATTTATTCTTAATTTATTGAATTGGTGATTCATAGTTTGGGCTTTGACTATTAGAGACTTGTAGACTAGTCTAGAAGCTAACCCAAGCCGTGGTGACCCTAGTCTAACCTAGGTTAACCTACTTTTGTCACTTAGAAACTAATTTTGGATTAGGAGGATTAGTTTAAGTGAAATTATTTCATGGTTTATGGTTTAATGAAATGACTAATGATTTAAGGACTTAATGACTTGTGACTAAGCCCATGGCCCATGATTTGACACCCTAACCCTTATTCCTTCCTTTATGACCAGCCACATAGGGATCCCCACCCTATATAAACACTTATTCATTAGTTCTTGCCTCTTTTATATTATTTTAACACATAGGAAAAGAAAATATTTTTTTTCCCTTCCAAAAATTTCCATAAATTCATTTTAATTCCTTTTTAATCCTAGTCTTTTGTATTAGGTTCTAATTTCTGTATGTTCAATATTTCTGGAGGTTAATCTTAGTTTTGGGTTTATTTGGAGCATTTGGCCATCAAGAGGAACACCCCCCATTTGGAGCTTTTTCATGCTTTTTGCACTTATAGGTAAAACTCTACAAATTGTAATTTTATTATGATTTCTTTGCATATTAGGCTAGGTTTAGGTCTCCCCTAGCTGTCCCTCAAGATTGTTAGGATTTCGTATCCATTTGGTGTCCGTATCGGACACGTGTCTATGTGTATTGCTAAGTGTTTGATGAATTGCTTGAATGGATTAAAACATTGTAATTTCAAAAACTAATTTCATGGATTTGTAGCCATATGTGTGTTCTTTAAATTCGTGTCCTACTGAGCACATTTCTGGACACGTTTCGTGTCCAAATTTAGACATACACGCACGTACGAGGCCCCGGTACGCTGCCTGCTGCTCGGGCTCGACACAGGACACGACACGGCCTCTCAAGGCCTGATTTTTGGTGGACACGTGCGCCTAGTGTCTGACACGACACTCACAAAATTTGGTCGGATTTCGTTGAGTGGTTAGTGAGAAATCTCACTTGCACTGAAATCCCTGACACACACACACGCGAATTTCGAACCACGGATACAGTCTCGTATCGACACGTAGACGTGGACACGGGACAGGCACTTGGACACGTCCCCCTAGTCTAGGTGAACACGTGTGCACGGGCACGTGTCTCCACGTGGCCTGTGTCGTGTAATAGAACCATGTGCACGTGTGCACGAGGACTGGGAAATCATGTTTTCAGACACGGTTTCAAATTGGTTTTGGACACCCCGTGTCTTGATTCTTGGACTCGTGGGTGTCCCATTGGACTCATGGGACATGTCCCTATGACTGTACACGTGTCTTTCTATTTTAATTCAATTTTGTGTGAGTTTTCATTGGGTTCGAAATGGGGATTTTCAGAGTACCAGTCCAATGAAACTGACAGTTAATTGGAACTTGTTTTCTGAGATTTAATGTAATTACAACTATTTTTCAAATGATTATTTGCAGTGTTAATACACCTACATGTATCTAGGTTATTAGTCTACATTTTATGAATCATATTAGCATGGGGTTGGCTTTTGAAATTGCATTTTGATACTGTTAAGTTGGTAACATTACACTGAAATGGAACCTGAGATGCACTTGTGTCTCGACACTTGGACACTTTTCATATTGCCTGCAGACAACACATTCACTGCACATGACACCCTCTAGGCTACAGTTTGGTTTTGATGCTGCAGTTGGGTTGTGAGATATCTGAGTTTGGTATCATTTTGCGTGGATTGCTAGCATAAGATGTATATATAGGTATGTATTGTATCTGAGAGCAGTGTTGTGGTTGTAGTAAGTTTTGGGTTTAGGTAAGTTGTATATAGGTATAAGGAGAGTGGATAGTGTCCTGCACATCCTTAGTAAGAGGACTTCTCCTATCTTAATTGATCCAGTCATATGCATGAGCATATGTACAGTTCTTTAGTTAGATACCTGTCCAAGCACATTGGATATTGTTCAATCCTATATTTTTCTTTTAAGTTCAGTTTTGTGTTGTGTTCCGTCCAGAATAGGTATACATGGTCCATTTCACTGACTGAAACCTATTGCCACATTATGATCTGCAAGACGAGGTTGACGGCTTAGCTTCGTAGACAAGGCTCGTTCCTGACTTACGAGCTCGTGTAGTAAGGCGCGTAGCGTTAAGCCCTACTTCAATAAGGCGTTGTTGCTATGCCCTCCACTCGTTGTCTACTAAACGAGCGTTAGAGCGAATTGAGCGAGCGAGATATATCGAAGTGAGGCTAACGCAGCTTTGTGATCTCATTCAAGCTAACCCGGATCCTCTCCTTATCGACTCACCTCCCTCTGCTTGACTTGAGCTTTCCTCCCCCACTACCATTCAAACTCTATTCCCGCCGTCACAGGGCAACCTTGCGGTCAATAAGCAACTGTCTTCTCTTTCAAAGCGGGTTAGGAACCACCTTTAGTGAAGGCTGAGTCAACAACTAATTTTCATTCTCCTTTTCCGCAAGTGGTCTTCCCATGCATCTGGTAGAAATTCCTTCACTGCCTCTTGCCTACCTGTAGTGATTAACCGCACCAATCTGTGATTTCTCATTCCTACCGATGGGAAGTCCTCAAAGCGGCTAGCAGATATATCAGCTAGTTCAGTAGCAGAAATTCTTTCATCAAAAGTAGGGAACTAGAGGAGAGCGAAGTGAGGTGACGTTACCAGCTTGACTGAAAGGTTTGGAACTAAAGGCATAAGGCAAAGATCTGGGGATTCTCCTAAATAGTTCACAGCCATTCACCCATTTTATTGAACCCCTATTTCAGTATCACTTGATCCATTCCCAGCCCCATTTGAACCTCTATTTCAGTCCATTGATACACACTTGACAGCCCCTTGAATTCATGTTTTGAGTGTATTGGTTAGTTAGGATATATGTTGGGATGTGAGGATATTATTAAGGAAAGTTAGTGTTAGAGTAAGGTATTGTTAGAAATGTTAGAAGGGTATTGCTAGATGTTGGTATTATATAAGATATGGTATTGAGTTGTTTAGTAAGATATTGTATAGATAGGTTTAGTTAGATTTTGTATTGATAGATAGTTAGTTAGAGTTTGATTCTTGGTATCTCATGATACCAAGTTATCATGATAAGGTAATGGTGTATTTACCTTTACCTTCAAGGTAAATAGATAGTTTACCTTATTACCTAGGAGAGGTATCAAGATACCAAGATATGGTATCGAGATATGAGGATAAGTGGTTAGAGTACCTTAGCAAGGTACTAGAGTTTCATGAAGTGGGTTAAGGTAAGGTTAGAGGTAAGGTATGTATATGTTCTATAGGGGGGATATGTATATTTGTGATATTGTACTAAGGTATCCTAGGGAATTAGCCTATGGAATGACATAGAAATTGACCCACTAGGTCCAAGTGACTTGTTGACTAGAATTGACCAAACCCAAGAATTGACCAAGGTTGACCCAATAGTTCAAGTTTGACTTGGACCTAGTTTGACCTAGACAGTTGACCAGGTTTGACTTAGAGTTGACTTTGACCTAGATTGGCCTAGAAATCATGTAGATTGCATCATAAACATCATTTACCTTGTTTTAAACACATTATAACATGTACTGTTCTATTTAGGATATTGTGACTCCGGTGCAGACATCTGATATTATACTACTCTTTTCAGAGTATCAGGCGAGTACATTCTCTGACCGTTTCATACTTGTCTGGATTTACATTCTTGCTCTAGATTACTATACTTGATGCTGACATGATTTTTATCACGGATTGGTACTATATAGATCTTCTTTTGAGATGTTATCCCTTTGTATTCACTAAATACATATTGTGATGTGCACTTCACTTACATATTATATTTATTGAATACCCTTATCCTTGTATACTCATTGTGCCTATTGTACTCTCATTATCACATGAGTCCCATGGATAGAACATTGTACATCTGTTGTATAACATTGTACAAGATAACGTAACTGGAGTGGATCCTTGTGTATTGATTGGGGAGGGAGAGTAGAATTGGTTATGTAATCAAATCCTATTGTACAACATTGTATAACTATTGTATATGTCCATTGTGCACTCACATACAATGGAGTTACCATTGCATTGTCCTAAACCGTTTACATAACCGTATTATACTCTAAATCACATATTGCCTACAGTTCTTACTTATCATATATATATACTTTCTATTATCAAATCTCTGCTATTTTTCATATATATTTTTCTTTTAGCATTTCTTGTATCTTACTCTATTGCATGTTTTATATTTTCTAACTTGATATGAACTGCGTGAGATATTTTGTGCTCGCTTCTGCCCTGACTGGATCTATTGAAAATATTATAGATGACACCGAAGATTTCTATCCTACTTACTATGGAGCAGCCCTAGACGACACTTGCGAGCTGGACTCTCAGGAGGACACAGCTCTAGCTGATGACATTACCCCTACTGCCTAGACTAGTTTTGTTAGGCTTTATCTTACTTATGTTGTCTTGGGATTTGAGTTGTACTATGTTTGTTATTGTGTCGTTTAGACACTTAGACTTATTTCCCTTTCTGTTTGTATCTTTCTTTGAAAATTCATCTATGATATCGTATTATTTCTGCCTTAGTTGTGATTGAGACTGTATTCTGTATTGTCACCTCCACTCAGAGTATATATACTGTACAGGTACCTTATATTGTTAGATGTTGTGACCTAGGACAGCATTCTACCGCCGATACTGCGGCGTAGGCTGGACGTACCCACTTCTCGTGCCCTTACTCTAGGGTGCGGATTGTGACAGACACTGCCTAGTCTGTGGGTCTGCCACCCACCAAGTGAGGGACTGCCCCAAGGCCTTCAACCGGACTGGAACAAAATCACAGAAGGCTCCCCTACCCACTCAGCAACAACAGTTTGGGCAGCACCAACAGAATACTGGGCGAGCTTTTGCCCTAACAGCAGATGAGCAAGAGACAGAGCAGGAACCTACCGCTGATGTCATTGCAGGTTTTATTTATGTGCATTCACATCTTATTTTAACATTATTTGACTCGGGTGCATCACATAGTTTCATATCAAAAAAATTCATCTCTGCACACCACCTAGTTACGGGATTTAGCAAGAAGATATGTAGAGTTATAACTGGTGGTGGTCCCATACCCATCACTGAGACTTGTAACTGCCATATAACAATATCTGCACACAATTTCTTAGCACCCTTACTGGTGATGCCCTTACCTAACTATGATGTAGTCCTAGGAATGGACTGGTTAAGTAAACAGCATGCGCTGATAGATTGTCACAGAGGATGTGTAGTCTTCAGTCCACCTGGAGAGCCGGAGTTTGAAATCTCTCGAGCTCCGAAAGATATGGAGGGTATTACTTACTCCTCTATCACCGAAGAATCTGGACGTCCTCACCCAATCATAGCAGAATTCATGGATGTCTTCCCTGATAGTCTTCCAGGATTATCCCCAGATCGAGATGTAGAATTCACCATCGACCTAGTTCCCGGCTCTGTCCCTATTTTTTGGGGATGCTACAGAGTCAACCCTAAGGTGGCCAAGGAGATGAAGGACCAGATCAATAAGCTGAAGGCCCTTAGATTTTTTCAGAGATGGAGCTTCACCCTGGGGAGCACATGTCTTGTTCGTACGCAAGAAGGACGGGACTGTGCGGATGTACATCGACTACCGGGCGCTGAACAACATCACCATCAATAACAAGTACCCTCTGCCTCGGATCGATGACCTGTTTGATTAACTCAGTGGAGCTAAGGTGTTCTCGAAGATAGACCTTCGATCTGGCTACCATCAGATCAAGGTCAGGAAAGAGGATATTCCAAAGACGGCATTCAATACCAAATATGGTCAGTATAAATTTTTGGTCATGCCGTTTGGATTGATGAATGCCCCTGCAGTATTCATGAACCTTATAAACAAGGTTTTTTATGAATATCTGGATCAGTTTTTTGTTGTCTTCATCGACGACATTCTGATCTACTCGAAGACCGAAGAAGAGCATAAAGAGCACCTAAGGAAAGTTCTGGGAACCTTGAGGAAGGAGAAGCTCTATGGTAAGCTATTTAAATGTGAATTCTTCTTAGTCAAGGTAGATTTTCTAGGCCATGTTGTCACAGGAGAAGGAATTTCGGTGGATCCAAAGAAGATAGATGCTATTGAGAAGTGGAGTACACCAAGTTCTGTTGCTGAAATTAGAAGTTTCTTGGGCTTAGCTGGCTACTACCGAAAATTTGTGAAGGACTTCGCCAGGATTGCTGAGCCGATGACGAAGCTCACAAAGAAGAATGAAGAATTTGTGTGGACTGAAGCTTGCCAGGCAGCATTTAAGGAACTGAAGAAGAGACTTACAACGACACTGATACTTGCACTACCCGCAGGTACCGGCGGTTTCTCAATTTACAACGATGCTTCTGGTAAAGGATTGGGTTGTGTTCTTCAACAACACGGGAAAGTAATTGCTTACGCATCTAGGCAATTATGGACTCATGAGAAGAACTATCCCACACATGATTTGGAGCTCGCAGCGGTGATATTTGCTTTGAAGTTATGGATGCACTACCTCTATGGAGAGAGAGTGGAAATATTTACAGACCACAAAAGTCTTAAATATGTTTTCACTCAGAAGGAGCTAAACATGTGACAGAGGCGATGGCTGGAGCTGATGAAAGATTTTGACATCGACTTGCAGTACCATCCAGGTAAGGCTAATGTAGTTGCATATGCACTTAGTCGGTACCCGATGGCGATGTTTTTGACCAAGGAGCGGCATTTACTGGAGGACATAGAGAAGCTTGGACTGGAGATTGTACTGCCTGAAGAGGAAATGAAGAAGCTGGGAAGAGAAGCTATCGTACCAGGAGTTGAATCATCAATGATGCAGTTGCAAGTACGTTCAAGTCTGATGGACAAAGTCAAGGAGGCATAATTTCAAGACGATACGCTTTGCAAACTCAGAGATCAAGTACTGGCAGGAACACTTGAAGGATTCTCAATCGCCAGCGACGGAGTACTGAGGCATGGTACAAGGCTTTGCGTACCAACTGGCAAACTGAGGAATGAACTGATGCAAGAAGCGCACCAGTCGCAGTATTCCATACATCCAGGAGCTAATAAAATGTATCGGGATATGCGTATTGTAGTGTGGTGGTACGGAATGAAGAAGGACGTATCGAGATTTGTGGCTAGATACTTGATTTTTCAACAAGTGAAAGCTAGCAGGCAGAGACCCGCAGGACTGTTGCGGCCACTAGACATCCCGGAGTGGAAATGGGAACACATAACGATGGACTTTGTGTCAGGACTGCCTCGATACCAAGGAGGAAAGGATGCCATTTGGGTTATTGTGGACCGACTGACGAAGTCAGCTCACTTTATCCCCTTCAAGGTTGGTCTATCCACCGAAAAGTTGGCAGCATTGTACATGCAGCATATCTACCGGATTCATGGAGTTCTGGTAAGTATCGTATCTGACAGAGATACTAGATTTACCTCTCACTTTTGGAAGAGTTTGCATGACAGTTTGGGAACACAACTGAAGTTCAGCACCGCCTATCATCTCCAAACTGACGGACAATCGGAGAGAACCATCCAGACGTAGAGGATATGCTGAGATCTTGCTTCTTGAAATTTGGAGGGTCTTGGGAAGGCCACTTGCACTTGGTAGAGTTCTCCTACAACAACAGCTACCAAGCCAGCATCGGTATGACACCGTTCGAGGCACTCTATGGACGTCGTTGTCGTACTCCACTTTCTTGGGACGACGTAGGAAAAAGGGTACTGCTTGGACCTGAGATGGTGATCGATGCAGCAGAGAAGGTAAAGGTAATCAGAGACAAGCTTAGGATAGCTCAGGACAGACAGAAGCATTGGGCTGATACCAGTCGTCGACCACTGGAGTTCGAAGCAGGAGATAGTATCTTCGTTAAGATTTCCCCTACCCGAGGAACTATCAGATTTGGCAGAGCAGGAAAGCTGAGCCCCAGGTACATCAGCCCATTCGAAGTTTTGAGTCGAATTGGAGAAGTAGCGTACCGATTAGCTCTACCAACTAATCTTGAAGGCGTGCACAACGTCTTCCATGTTTCACAGCTCAGACGCTACGTCCCGGATCCAAGCCACATCTTGGACCATTCAGAGCTGGAGATTGGACCCAGCCTCACAGTGCCAGAGAAGCCAGTGGCGATTTTAGACAGAGGTGAGAAGAGAACCAGGAACTCTGTGACGCCCATAGTCAGAGTTATTTGGCGACACAATTTCCCCGGCGAGTCTACCTGGGAGCGAGAAGATGAGATGCGGGAGCAGTATCCGTATCTATTTGAGACATGAGGTATTTCCTAACCCTATCCTTTAATTTCGAGGACGAAATTTTCTAAGGAGGGAAGGTTGTGAAACCCGTAAATTTTTACTTAAGTAATTGAATAATTTAACTAGCTAATTTTTATTATAATCATTATTTGTTAATTTAGGAAAATTATATTTTTAGAAAAATTACTATTTTTGGAATTTTTGAGTTTAGTTAAAACCGTAAAATATTATTTTATAAATTGTTGCTAATGAAAAACCATATTTTAGAAAAAAAAAATATTTGTCCTGGATTTTTGATTGTTGGGCCTGACCCGTTCTGACCCATCCCGAACCCATCTCGAACCCAAGTTCAATTTTTCAAAATTTATTCAGAAGTCCCTTAGTATATATTTATAAATATATAAATATCATTTCCTTATTAATAAAACAAACGAATTCTTTTAATTTCCTTTAACTTCCTTTAACTCTCAAATTTTCACTCATTAAACACTCTTTCTCCCAGGGAAAGGAGACCTTTCCTTTCCGTACTCTTACTGCCATTGGCCGAGCCCCTTCCTCTCCGAACGCGCGGCCGCCACCCTTCCTTTCCGAAATGTCCGGCACCTCCTCCCCTTCCCGTAACCTCATCCTCTCACCCTATATAAACCCATTTCTCTCCACTCTCCATCACAAAACCACTTCCAAACCCTTATTTTCCCAAACCCAGCCCTAGCCGAATCCAGTCGAGCTTCCCTCGGTGCGCCCCACTGCCCGCCGGAGTTCCGAGCGCCACCCCCAGGCCAGCCAGACGACCCCTTGTCGCCGCCCTCCAGCGCCCTTCCGGCAATTTTCCGGCCGCCCGATCCCCTCCGCAGGACCCAGTGCCGCCCCCTTTGCGAGCCGTGCGCTGTTCACCTCCCCGAGCGACCCCGATCTGCTATCCGCAGCATCCTGTGGGTTCCGATCGGCTATTTTTGTGGCCGATCCCGCTGTTCCGTTTCCATTTCTGAGATTATCCCGGGAATTTTCGAACTATTATGTTTCTGTGGTTTTTGTTTCCTGTGGCTTCTCGAAAAATTCCGAGTTATGTTTCAGAAATATTCTGTAGATTGCTTCTGTGATATTTTCGGGTTTCTGAGTAACTTCGGTTTTCCGAATACTGGAAATGTGCTGTGGATGTATATTTTTGGGTTCGATATTATTTTTGGGTTTTAATATTATTGGTGGAAATGAATTCATGGGTTATTTCCCTGGTTGGGATATTATTTGTGTGTTATTGGCACAAATTCCCAGTATTGGGTTATCCCAAATACAGAAGGAATGCTGCCCAAATTTTCAGAAAAATATTTTAAAAGAGTTTTCTATAAAATTTCTAAATTGGCTTTTGTTGATTGAATTGCGATTATTCGACCGTATCGGTCAATGGGCCCTTAGCGAAATGCAAACAAAACTGGCATTGTTTCGGACGTTGAGGCATTAGCTATTTGCAAACATGATCTTTGGACCAAGTTTGAGACCCTTCATTTATTATATTTTTAATATAAATTATATTTATTGTTTAGAACTAGTTACTGGCCAAATTATATTTTGGTGTAGGGCCTCGGCCTGCTGAATGGATCGCTTTCCGGCGTTCAGGGTTCACCAGTATATATTTATTTTATTCCAGTAATTTATGTAAATAATTGTAAGGGCATAAGCCCAGTATTTTTTATCTTTTTCTGTATCTCTGTAATAGTGTAGAGTAGCTTTAAAATTCTGGTTTTATTGGTTTGTCGATAAACGCGTAAAAATATCAAAAAGACATTAATTTAGATATAGAAAGTTAATATCATTTTTTCACATTAAATAACTAGGAAAATTACAAGTTTGTTATTTAAACAAATTCACGTTCTTCTCATTTAAAGAAAAATATTAGTTTTATATATAATATTACAAAATACTAAGTTTTGCCAAATAATCGAAAAAAACGATTTTCAATAAATGTTAAATTGATTTTTCTTCGTAAATTAATAACTAGTAAATCACATTGATAAACGTGTTCTGGTAGAATTTGTAAATAACATAAAACTGGATTAGGACCAATTCTAGAGATTGTATTCCTCTCTGATGCTAAGTCAGGATTCTCAATGTAGGATTTCGAGGACGAGTCTGATCTTCTATCCCGGAACCGACTTTTCAACCCAGTCATAAACAAAGGCAAGTACGGTTGTGTTTATCTTTCAATTTAGTTAATAATGGAAATATTGCAAGAGTAAACTACATTGCAACACGGGACTCTCTCCTAGAGTATTGATTGTTATTGATTGTGAGATTGGGGGAGTAGTGTAGTGTATTATGACCAATATCCCTCATATTGCATATTGATTGTGCGAGCTTACCCCTCTTACACACGGGGATAAGCCGTATCGTATCACTAAGATACAATTGTACAACCCAAGCTGGTCATAAGCATTACATACTCAAATCATATTGTTTTTAATTGTGGAAAATTGCTGGAAAATATTGTTCAAGTATTTCAACTGTTTAAACTGCAAATTTCTAATTATTAGTTAAATTGTTAAATTTTTATAATTGTAATTTGCTCCTTTCCTGACTAGATCCCCCACCCCCAATAGGTTCCTTTGATGAAGCTAAGCTATTGATAAATAGCTGCTACGATCCGGTGCTTTATCTAGCAGTACTGCTATAGTCCTATTTGGAGGACGATGATATTGTGGCTGATGAGCCTACTCTCTAGATGATGATTTATCTTTTAGTTTTGTTGTTGAATAAAAGACAGTTTTATTCAGTTTTATTTCAGTTGTATTTTGTTGGACAAAGTTTATTTTAAAAAAAATTTAAAATTTAGATATTGTGACAAAATAGATTGTGTTGTTGTGATTACCTGCATTTGGATACAGCTTACTGACGCCGTCTAACAACGGTGCAGGCTGGGCATATCCGATTCGACCCAACAATTTGGGACCGGATCGTGACAGCTAGATTGATAGAGTTCCCGATGGCCGATTATGATGTGGTCTTAGGAATGGATTGGTTGAAAGACCTGTATGCTAAGATAGACTGCCATATTGGCAGGGTTATTTTTAGCATTCCCGACGAGCCAGAGTTTTCCTTCTCCCGAGGCGAAGTTTAACCTTCTCCTCCAGTATTGTGAATGGCAGTAGCAGCAGTGCAGTTACCCCGGATAGTCGCAGAGTTTCCAGATGTTTTCCCAGAAGAGCTTCCAGGGATGCCGCCAGAGTGAGAGATCGAGTTTACCATAGACTTGATTCCCGGATCAGCCCCAGTGTCAGAAAGAGTCTACAGGATGGCCGTCAAAGTTAGAGATATTGTACAAGATGATTGAAGAACTTAGAACCAAGGGATTCATTCGTGCTAGTGGATCGCCTTGGGGAGTCCTAATGCTTCTTGTGAAAAAGAAGGATGGTACGTCCAGGCTATGTGTAGATTATCATACCTTGAATTCAGTGACAATCAAGAACAGATACCCACTCCCGAGGATAGATGACTTGTTTGATCAACTCAAGGTGGCAGTAGTATTCTCGAAGATCGACTTGCGGTCAGAATATCATCAAATCAGAGTCAGAGAGCAGGACATCCCGAAGACAGCCTTCAGATCTAGATATGGGCATTGGGAGTTCCTTGTTATGCCATTTAGAGCAACCAATGCGCCGACTATATTCATGGACCTCAAGAATCGTATCTTTATGCCTTATTTCAATCAGTTCGTGATCATGTAATTCATAGACAACATCCTGGTCTACAACAAGAATGAGGCAGAGCATGAGCATCATCTCAGAGTTGTCCTTCAGATTCTCAGAGAGCACCAGTTGTATGCCAAGTTTAGTAAATACGAGTTTTGGCTCGATCGCATTTCGTACTTTGGTCATATCATCACCAGAGGAGGAGTAGAAGTGGATCCCCAAAAGATCGTGGCTATTGAGACGTGGCCGGTACCCAGCACAGTTACAGAAGTTCACAGTTTTTTTGGCTTGGCCGGCTACTACCGACGATTTATTTCAGACTTTGCTCGGATTTCAGCGTCATTGACCCAGTTGACCCGCAAGGATGTGCACTTTGCTTGGACAGCAGAGTGCCAAGATTCTTTTGAGAAGTTGAAGTGAGGCTTGATAACGGCACCCATTCTCATGCTTCCAGATGGAACCGGAGGATTCTCAGTGTATTATGATGCTTCAGGCAGAGGCTTAGGATGTGTTCTGATGTAGCATGGGAAGGTAATAGCTTATGCATCATGTCAACTTCATGATCATGAGAGGAATTACCTAACCCATGACTTGGAACTGGCAGCAGTAGTGTTTGCACTTAAGCTGTAGAGGCACTACTTGTACGGAGATAGGATAGATATTTTTATCGACCACAAGAGCCTGAAGTATGTGTTCACCCAGAAGGATCTTAACATGCGTCAGAGGAGATGGCTAGCACTGCTTGTGGATTATAATGTCAACCTGTAGTATCACCCATGGAAGGCCAATGTAGTAGCAGATGCATTGAGCATGAGAGCCGGAGTTTATTTCCTAACAACACAACCAGAGGTGTTAGCAGATCTTCAGAAGATGGATATAGAAGTTTTCCTTCCTACCAGTGTGGCATTGATGGCCAGTATGCAAGTTCAGTCCAGTATAATCGAGAGGATCTGGATGGCGCAATCAGCAGATGCTAAGCTTCAGCGGCTTAGAGCAGAGTATAAGATAGGACGAAGACCAGAGTTATGCATTCATGGAGATGGTACACTTAGGTATGGAAAGCATCTTTGTGTACCCAGTAGAGATATCAGACAGGAGATCATGGCAGAGGCTCACAGTTCTCAGTATTCCATTCATCTTGGTGGTACGAAGATGTACCATGATATCCATCAGCACTTTTGGTGGAATGGCATGAAGAGGGAGATAGCCTAGTTTGTCTCTCGGTGTTTGGTTTGCCAACAAGTTAAAGCTGAACATCAAAGGCCAGCTGGACTTCTTCAGCCCTTGCCAATTTCAGGATGAAAGTGAGAGCATATAACCATGGATTTTGTGACTGGATTACCTAGGTCCCCGACCGGTAGAGATACTATTTGGGTTATTATAGACAGGCTCACAAAGGTGGCTCACTTTCTTCCGTTCAGAGTTGGTCAGTCGATGGCTCAGCTAGCAGAGATGTATCTTCGAGAGATTGTCAGATTCTACGGTATACCAGTCAGTATCACCTCGGACAGAGATTTAAGGTTTACGTCATACTTTTGGCATAGCCTGTAAGAGAGTTTAGGAACTCACCTCCAGTTCAGCTCAGCTTATCATCCACAGACAGATGGTCAGTCAGAGCGTACCAAACGAACCTTGGAAGATATATTGAGATCTAGTACACTCTACTTCGGTGGTTCATGGCAAGATCACCTACACCTGGTGGAGTTCTCGTACAATAACAGTTTACAGGCCAGTATCCAGATGGCACCGTTCGAGACACTATATGGTAGGAAGTGCAGATCCTCGCTAGCATGGGACGATATTGGAGAGAGGCAGATGCTCGATCCAGAAATGATTGCCCAGACGGTTGAGGTGGTCAGGAGAGTCATAGATTGTCTTCGAGTTGCCCAAGATCGCCAGCGTCATTGGGCCGATTCTCATCGACGTCCCCTTGAATTTTCGGTCGACGACCATGTATTCATGAGAATTTTTCCTAACCGTGGCATCATTCGTTTCGGCGTACGGCAGAAGCTTAGTCCTAGGTATATAGGACCGTTCGACATTCTGGAGCGAGTAGGTGATGTATCCTATCATCTTGCTCTTCCACCGTCGCTATGTGAGGTGCATGATGTGTTCCATGTATCCCAACTACGACGGTATATTCCCGACCCGAGCCACATCCTGGATCATTCAGAATTGGTTGTTGCTACCAACCTTTCGTATGAGGAGAGGTCCGTGTCTATATTGGACCGGAGAGAGAAGATACTCAAGAACAAGACTATTAGTTTAGTCCGTGTTGCTTGGGGTCATCACTCTTTGGGCGAGTCAACGTGGAAGCGTAAGGATGATATCCGATCGCGATATCCCGACCTGTTTGACTCGTAAGGTATAATGTCTTCTTATGCCTTATGCTCTAAGTTCCTTGCTTGAATGATTCATTGCTTGATTGATTGCCTTGTTATAGCTTGCCTGTGATTAGTATAGCTTGTCCTTGCTTCTCTAGCATCTTAATTAAATTTCGAGGACGGAATTCTTTTAAGGTGGGTAGAGTTGTAACAACCGTGCTTCGTATTACGTATTTCGGTATACGTGTACGTATATTGCATGTCTCATTGCATGGTCTATTTTCTTGCTTGGTTCGGCTTGGTTCGGTTTGGATTAGTTTTCTTGTGAACCAACCCCACCTACCCCCACTCCCTTCCTTTTATAGCCGCCCACTTCTTCTCTCTCTTCATTTACTTCTTCTTCCTCACTATTTCTCTTCCACCTACCAGGGAGAGAGCTTAGACAAGTGCAGCTTGCTTCATGGAGGAACTCAGTTTTTATTGTTCTATTTTCTTCCTCACGAGATTCTAAAACACTTTAATACTTAGCACTTCTAATTTCCATGGTTCAATTTGTGTAGATCTAAGTTTATTATATTTTCGGATTTTTGGGTTTTAATCTACCTAACCTTGTTATTATCCAGTTTTGAAGGTTCCATGTTGTTGAGAATTTCATTCTGTCCCATTTTGACCTATAGAAGTCTGGATTCAGACCTTGGATGAAGGATTTATGAAGCTTGAAGCCATAGATTTCATGACTCTTCTTCTCAGACCAGTGGAGAAAAAGAACAGTCTTCCAGCCGCATGGCAGTACTTGACCGTATGGACCTTCATACGAAAAGTTTTCCCTGGCCGCATGGCAATACTACCGCATGAACTCAACAGTCCGCTACCACATATAAACTTATTTTCCCGCAGCCGCATAAGGCCTCGGCATGACCCAGCCACATGCCTCTGCTCGACAATAGCCGCATAGACTCGCATTCTCGCAGCCGCATGAACTCCCGCATCCCGCTGCCGTATGAAGTCATTTTTCTCTCAGCCGTATGGCATTGCTTCCTCCGCTGCCGCATATGACTTGTTCGCTTTCGGCCTCATAAGTCCGAGTTCTTTCTCAGCCGCATATGCCCGCTCTCCCAAGCCGCATACCCATGTTCCCTCTCCTAGCCGCATGAAGTTATTTCCCGCAGTCGCATACGAGCGCATCCCCTAGCCGCATGAGCTCGCTCTCCCCTCAGTCGCATATGCTCACCTCTCCCGAGCTGCATGAGCTCGCTTGACCCTTGTCTCATGGACCGTCCTATTTCCAGCCGCATGAGCCCGCAATCCATTGCCGCATATGCTCGATTGTCCTGAACCGTATGCGCCCATTCTCTTGCAAACGCATGCGCCCGTTCCCTTGCAGCCGCATGCGCCCGTTCCTTCTCAGCCGTAGGAGCTTAATTCCCTTTGGCTGCCTGGCTCCTTCCATAGTCTTGTCCCCTTGTATTATATTATTATTATTATTATTATTATTATTATTATATTGAAATGTCACATTATGCTTATGTCATGTAAATTTTGATGTGTTCCATGAATACAATAGTGGTCCACCGTGGCGCACTTTTGACAAGTAAACATGACATGACACACCTCGATATGCTGTTATGACAGCTAGCCTGACATGACAAGTATGAATGACCTGGACACCGTGGACAATTGTCTTTGTACAAATAAACCAGTATTGTCTTGTATCATGCCTAGGATAGGGATCCATGAATACCACGGTCAGGGGTACCTACTGAATTGACTAAGGCTAATAACTAGACAATCCAGTTGTCACGCCCTGCTCCCGCAGGAGCAATCGTCCTCGCTAAGGCGTGATGCCGCACGGGCCTAGGTTGCGCCCGTGCAAGGCCAAGTCCAGAAACGGCCGATTTGAGCTAGGCCACAGAGTCGTACAGAGTATCCCCATTTGCAGCGGAAAGTAAATGAACACAAGTAGAAGCGAATTCAAACTCTTTTATTGATATTCAAGAAGTTTACAAGCGGCGCTAGGCCGAGTTTACAAGTCTCTCGAGCTCTCTCTCTCTCTCTGAAACATAAAAGGGCGTGCCAAGTGGCTTACAACATGGAATGATTCATGGCGATGTTCCGATACATTATGTCCTGTATAAGGTGCTTCAGCTTCTTGCAATGTCCCAAGGCCCCAGAGTTGGCTCCGCGCCTTAATACGTTCGATGGAAGCTCCGCACCCGCCGGCGTCTCCTGCATCCTGCAAGCAGACTGTGGGGTTATCAGTACATTGCATATGTACATTGTTATGCACTGGTGGGGAGGCTAGCTCGCCCACAATGCTATCATTACCAAACACGTTCCATTTACTTTTGTGCATCTCTATCATTCATTGTCTTTCTAATCTTGCCTTAGGATCAATTTCATGACATATGTCATAACCTATCCCGTGTTGCCAAATTCAAGTGTCATATGGAAATACATGCACGACTTACCCATACTTACCGTCCGGCCTTCCCTGTCGCATGTAAACCAAGTTAGTCAACAATTCATAAGAAAATAACTTAACGTGTCTCATATAACTTTTAATATCAAGGACGTGTCCCTGCCTCAGGTCCTAGCACGTCGTGGGCACGTTATCTAACTCATTTGAATGAAGCACTCTTTGTTATTTGGTGTGATATGTTTCAAGCCGTTCAGTAGGCGCTTGTTCATTTAACTTAGACTACTTTAATTTCAATGCAAGGACTTGCACGTGGATAGCCACCAGCAAATTCCACTTAATCTATATGCACCAGTCGCTGGCTTTACAAGCCATTTTGGACATTTCTCCTTGGTATTTCTCAACTTAGCATAGGGTGATGGCTGGTACACCCCGTTAAGTCTCTTGAAATACCCTGCACTTACGTCTCCCGGTGCCCAAGCCCGCACCCAGGCAGCCCGTAAGCCTCGACTTTTGATTCTGCCTAGGCCGGCCACGGTATACTCTACACAATGCCCGTGCAGCAGAATCAGTGCACGGCCACGGTATTCCCCCCCATCGCCCGTGCCGTTTGTCCACGACCATTTTGTATTATCTTGTCATTTAAACTTAGCGGCTATCTCCGAGCCGTAGGCTAACCCTTAGCAATAATGCGTTATCGACCAGGTTGGCGTCCGTTCAGCGCAGGTAGCGAGCCCTATTGCACGTGCCCGTCACACCTGTCGCTAACCATTCTTTCCTTTCTTATCTTCCATACATTCTTTCTTTTCTTTCTTTCTTTCACTTGTTCGTTCGTTCATCGATTCATTCATATATTATTCATTCATTCATTCGTTGATTCATTCATTCATTCATTCGTTGATTCATTCATTCACGCATTACGTAACTCCCAGTGCGGGAGTCGCCTTGGCGACTCATCGGTCCTATAGTCTTTCAATGTTGCTATACTCTACTCGAAACGACTATGTTGATAGTTTCCCGTTTCATTGTTGTAAACCATTCATTGTTTCATTGTTGAACGTATAAGGGACTTGAACGTAAGCTTGTGCCTTAGCACGAGCGTGGAGCGCAATGCGAGAGTTCACATTTTCCAAGTTCCTTTCCATTTTCTATACAAGCATACAAGATGGGATTATTCCCTTAGCTAGGTGCGTTGAGTCATTTATTAGCATACACGGTGTTATCGCCTAGCGATTCTCGTGATAGTGTCCGTATTGTTATGTGTCTAGGCTAAGCAAAGACGGGTTCATTGGAGCCACCCACCTTAGCGATGTTCGCATCGGCCGAGCGATACTCCGAGCGCGCCTTTGAAAGTCTAAGTCTGGATTCATCTTGACGGGCCAATGTAAGCCTTGCATCGATTCTTCATCTGGTCGATGCCAACTCTTCGGGTCGATGGCTCGCTTGAGTCGTTGCACTTGCCGTTTGAATCGGCATTCCGCTAGGGCCGAGCGAGTCGTTACATAATACACCACTCAAAATAAGTCTCGTCCTCGAGACTTCCTGAGTACAGGTCATCCTACCATTCCTTAACTCGTGTCTTCGTGTTTCTTAGACAATTCTATTGAACGGCTCTATCGTTCGAAGGCATCGAACCATGTTCGGTTATCCTTCCATGTTTTTACGTCGCATGTGTTTGGTGAATTCTATTGGATGACTGTCCATTCATTTTAGACTTGGTGGTATTTATTCAATTCAAGTGTTTCTTCGTCTTGGTTGCTATTTCTTCGTGTCATGGGACTAAAATATTCGCACGAGGCACGTTGTAATTCATTAAATACGAGGGTCGTAGGCTGAGGCAAACTCACTTTCGTTTATCTCGGTCATCGAGATGACCCGATTCGCTTCTCAAGCGTTTGTGTCCACGAAATCAGTATGATTTCTACTTAGCGGGGTCGACCAAGTCTAAGTAATTTTTGTCTGATTCAAGACCACGTATTGTATTATCATCGAGTATATCTTTCTATCAATGGTTCAATTCGTTATATCAACTTTTACTTGCACGATATCGATTCCATATCATTCACTTGTTTAGGGCTAATCTTGTCGTCGTTCACGCACACTCTGCCTACACGTTTCTTGGATTCCGAGCCACGCTCGTTCTAGTATCGACCCTTTTACTTGACGCAATTTCAAGATCTTCGACACTCTTCCATTCCTCAAGTCTTGCTTGAACTTAATGTATCACTTGGCTGGATCGTGCATGCATTCCAAGCGTCCCCAAAATACATGCATTCAGCCAAGCCGCATGATCTAGAAATTTGTCACTCTCACTCGAGTCGTATCGTGCACATACTCAAGCGTCCCTGAAATATATGCATGTCAGCCGAATCTCGTGAGCAGGGTTTCCTATATTCGTGATTCACGCGATCCATCCATGCCAATCCTCAAGATCAATCTTCCGATTGATAACTCATGAAACATGACGTCTCGCCTAACCGCTAGGCCATCTTTTCGAGGCTAAGTCAATGTCAGGATTGGAATCATAGTTCCCCAACAATAATGCCAACACTGACCACAATCCTAGGGTCAAACCAAAGTCGGTAGTACGGGATTTTCTACCCAAGCTCGCGTCACTTAGATTTTTAAACATCGAGCACGATCACCTATTCGCATTAACGCATTCATTGCGTGTATCCGAATCTATTCAAATCACATACTTCACATATCCATTCTAACCAATTCATGTATTCGATCACGAATTCATCTAGCTTTGATAATATGTTGTGCCCCAATCTCACGCGAGTCCGATTATCAACGGTGGTTCATGAATCACCATGCAACGCTCCCGCAGAATAATCATTCTCATCGGGGCGTAACTCTTGCTTGCGTCTAGACTAATTCATTCTCGATACGCGGATTGGACCTACGCAATCCTCAAGCTCAATCATCAAGCACACCAAGTCATTCTTAAGTTCGCCTTCGCGTCAAACCACAAATCGAAGCAATCAAATTTCCACGCCATGCAAGTGCCGATCACCTCCGCTGTATGAATCACCATACCAGCGCTCACGCGGAGTGATCGCCCTAATCGGCACGACGCATGTACGAGGCTAGAGTTGCGCTCGCATAAGACAAGAATGTCAATGTTGTGGTTATTAACGAAGCAAATCCTAACATTTCATTTTTCATCCAAGCCAAGATCCAGTTTGATAGTCCGTTTATCATTCGTTCAACTAGAAAATTCTCGAGCCAAGTTTATCTTTTTCTCGGCACGTTTCAATATCCCGAGTATAGCATCCATCGAAACAATGACATTTGCACGACCGTCATTCGCCGAGTCAGATTACCCCCGAGTTATCGCATATCGATCTTTGATACGCCTCAATATCATCGACGATATGCGTAACCTGACGATCTTCCTTTGCGACCAATTTTGAGTCGTGCGACTGCTGCTATTGTCCGAATTGGATATACCACCATTCCTCGATATTCAAGATCAAGTTCAGTCGTTCTTCCTTAAGCTCGTTTCAAGATCGTTGTTCAAAATTCAAGTCACATTTTATTTGTATCAATCCGAAATCGTATGCGCGATCCTCTAGGTTTCCTCGATCAAGACCATTCATTTTCATTCATCGTTCCGAACCATTTTCTAACTCGCGTTGCCCATTAACAAGTTGGCCAGCGACATTTCGTTCGGGACTTTTGAAATCACGGCCAACTAAGCGTAACACGTTCTAAGGCTTTGCGCGATCGCATCGCTTCCTGACATACTCGTACGATCCGTAAATCCTTTAGTCTCGCTCGAACACTTTTTATGACGTCCATACACCACTCAGGGTGCGAGCCACTCGACTAGTCGTCGACACTCATTCTTATTCGTCCTCGAAGCTATCACATACACCACTCGGGTTCAAGTCATTCTATAAATCCTCAATCTTGTTCGAATGATTTCCAAGAAAATCCATACACCACTCGGATTTGAGCCATCCTATTTAATCCAAAACCACATTCGTATCACTTGCTAAGATATATATCAGATTTGTTCGATGAATCTCTAGCATAATCGCTTACGTCGTATCGACGTACTAAGTCGTTCGCACTAATCCTCAAAATCCAATAAATCTTCCGAGCATGCCTAAGCGTTAGTTTGATAGCGTTTCTATCGATATACACTCTAAGTGTATCTCCGTTCCCAACCGAACGGTACTTGATATCGCTCGCAACCCGATTGCACCCAAAAGTCGAGGTGCGCGACACGCGGACTAAGTTGTGCCGCATAACCATCCCGTGCGGACTATATTCAAGTTTCCACGCTCACTTTCTAGGTCGATGCAAGACTAGTCAGGCATGCACACGACATGTTAACTCAGTATGTGTTCTCTATCGAGTCAAGTTTAACATCGTTCGACATTGTTAGCGTAAGGTTATTCAAGCACGCCTTGCGTTTGCTAATTTCTAGCATTTTAGTTTTCCTTCGACTCAAGTCTGTCGTGGTTTGGCACAAAGGCCTTTGCCTATCGATCCCGTTCAACCGAGTACTTGTACGAGCTTTTAAAAATATTTAGACTTATTGTATGGAACATCCCAAGGCACAATGAGAGAGAGCGTACACTTCTTTATTTCCAACAAGCTTTCAAAACTGAAAAATTGACGTGAAGTCCAAGGACGTAAAGCCGGACTCTGATACCAATCTGTCACGCCCCGCTCCCGCAGGAGCGATCGTCCTCAATAAGGCGTGATGCCGCACGGGCCTAGGTTGCGCCCGTGCAAGGCCAAGTCCAGAAACGGCCGATTTGAGCTAGGCCACAGAGTCGTACAGAGTGTCCCCATTTGCAGCAGAAAGTAAATGAACACAAGTAGAAGCGAATTCAAACTCTTTTATTGATATTCAAGAAGTTTACAAGCAGCGCTAGGCCGAGTTTACAAGTCTCTCGAGCTCTCTCTCACTGAAACATAAAAGGGCGTGCCAAGTGGCTTACAACATGGAATGATTCATTGCGATATTCCGATACATTATATCCTGTATAGGGTACTTCAGCTTTGTAACGCCCCAGTCCTAATATACGTAGGACTAGAAACGTAGACATGCCAGTTGTATTCATACGAAGTACGTAGGTCTCGTATGAATACATAAGCTGTAAAATGTAGTAATCCAAGACAAACTAAATCTCATCCATAATAAAAAGAATAATAATATAAATATTAACTCGAATATTTATGATACAATCGTTAGACGGAGACAAAGTCCACTACCAACTATCTCAATAAAAGAAATGTACAATAAATCGAGCGATAAAAATGGCAAGACGAACCAAGCGCAATTGTCTTCGAAGGAATGGAGAAGACCACGGCCTTGGCTAGAATACCTGCGGAAGACATGAACACACACCTGGGGAAAAACCAGGTCCTCAGACGGACGTAGCAAGATACAGGAAGAACAAGCTAATATGAACTGTCAGAATAAAATAATATATAAATGACTATCCTAGACACAAATATGTAAGGAGATTCTAACCGCCTAATGTGCAATTTAGAGGACAACTTTCATGCGCATGGGTGGGATTTTAGGCTATGTGTACGTAACTGGCATCCAGTCATCTGTATCCGACCGTAACGTCCAAAACGTCAGAGGGTATCTGCAAAAATATCGCCACAGTTCCATCCGGAGACTGTGGTTTACCTGTTTGGCTTCCCATACGCACTAGCGACTGTCCTCCCCCAATCTTTCCCACACTGTTCAAGTCATGTCCATGGCTCGTCCAGTTTTGTAACTGCTTGAGTCTCTAAAACCCTAGTCATAGCAGTTACGATCATCTACCGTCACACGACTTTAGAGATAGCTAGTCAATAAGTCGTGTCCCTAATAAAATGCCTCAAACCGTGTAGTATGAGTGTCACAGCCAAAGGAGATATAAGGATACCTCCAACACGAAGGTAGTCCGCTAACACTAAGTCATCATGCATAAAATAAAATAACGACTAATAAAGTCGCTTGCACCCAAGTGTGGCTTGGACGCGCGGTTTATATCAAAGGAAACTAACAATATGAAATAAAGTAAATAATGCAGTAAATAAATAATTGACAGTTTAATTAGCAAGGTATACTTGCCTGTTTGTGACGCCTGGTGAGCTGCCTGGTGTGGTACAATAAAGGTGGCGCAAGATTTACTTCGGTGATACAACTACGCAAAGGGCCTCTGATGGTGGTATATGTTATTCCATTGAGTCCAGGATATTCAATTTAGCTAGGATCGACATAGTGAAGCACAGTTTCAGAAGAGGATAGGAAATACGACTAGCGTGGTCAAGAATTGATACTCTCTGGAATTGGGATAAATATTACAGTATTTTTAGAAAAATATTTTAGAAAATATTTAAAAATTATCATGATATTGAAAACAATATTTATTAGAAATATTAAATGAAAGCCCAATTTAAAGTCTAAAGCCCATAAATATACTTTATTTGAAAAATAGTATACATATATAAATTTTTCTAGTGGAACAAAGTACACAAGGAAAACATTTTTTAAAAAAAATATTATATATAGGCCCATCTAAAATATTTGATATACCAATCTAAAGAATGAATTTCTTATGGCCTAAAACAATGACTTATTAAATACTAAATATGTGATAGGCCCAATAAAACCCAATTTAGCCATATATCTATCTATATAATTATAAGCCTTTAAAACTAATTATTATTAAGCCCAAATACAATGTAAGCCCAAGGTACAAATAAATAAAAATAAAAATAAAATAAAATAAAAAAAACTATTTAATAGTATACAAGCCCAATAATTATTTACTACCAACCATCAAATAAATACACAAAAAGAAGAGGAAAATTATCTACTTCCTATACGGCCCTCTATTCCTATGGGCTAACTAAACAACACAAAAAAAAACAACAACAACAACAACAACAACAACATAATAATAATAATAATAATAATAATAATGAACAGTAATGAAAATAATAATAATAATAATAATAATAATAATAATATAATAATAAGTTAACATCAAAGGCCTGTTCCTAAAAAAATAAAAGAAAGAAGGGGGAGAGAGAGAATGGAAAGGGGGACAGAGAGGGGAGAGATCGGAGGGAAGTGAGGGAGCGGGCGGTCCAGGCGGAGCGACGGAGAGCTGGGCGCGCGGGAGGCCGGAGAGGGGCCGGCGACGAGCGGGATCGGAGGGCTAGGGCTGAAGGGGGTTTCACGGAGGGGATCTTGGCCGGAGGCATCGCTGGTGACGGCGGGAAGGGGAGTAGGAAGGCCATGTTCGGCGGAGAGAGGGGGTTTCCGGCGACGAGGCGGTGGGAACGGCGCTGGGACGGTGACGCGGTCGTTGGGGAAACTTGGAGCTCGGGCACGTTCGATCGGCGGGGCGGAGACAGATCCAGAGGACGGCGGCGCAAGGGAAGTCGGCGACGAGGGCAGGTGCTGGGTCGACGGACGGGTCGGGGCTCCGACCATGGAGGCTGAGGCGGAGCTCGACGCGGAGGGGTTGCTGGGGGTGCGGCGAACCGGCGTTGCTCGACCGCGGCAGTCGGCGGTGGATGGAGGCGCCGGCGAACCGAGGTAAGGGCGGCGGTGGTTCTCTTCTTCTTCTTTTTTCTTCTTTTTTTGTGTGGTGGTGGCCGGTGGGGGTTCCGGCCGGTGATGGCCGTGGTGGCGGTGTATTGTGGTGTTGGCGTCGGGGGTGCTTTGGACAGTAGGTGGTGGTGGGAGAGTTGTCTCCGGGTGGTGGTCGTGGCTATGGCGGCGTTGTTGCCGCGGCTCGGACGGTGTCGGGACGGCAGGGGAAGGTGGACGGGTTAGAGGGATAGGGATAGGGTTAGGATTTTGTTTGTGTCGGGATGTGTCCTGTGAGACACGGGTTGGGTTAGCGTTCGGGGTTGTCGAACGCGGAAAGAAGGTCGATGTATTTGTAATAAATAGTAATATAATGAATGGCAAGAGGACGGACACTGACACGATACACGCAATGATGTGGAGAAATAATTTTGGAGAAAATTTGGCTTGTGGAATTATGGAGGAGTACCTGCCTATTTATAGGATGTGGGAATTCCCATTTGGATAGGATTAGAATTGATTTTAAACCCAAATAGATAATTTACCTTTAAAATTAAAATCAATAAAATCCAAATTCAAATACAAATCCAATTTAAATTTTATTTAAATCTAATCTAAATTAATATAGATAAATTATATTTCCAAATAAAAGCTATTTAAAATCTTTTCAAATGTAAGCCAATAAAAATAATCTTTTCAAATCTACTTCATCATATTTAATTCAATTTAAACCAAAACAATATTTTCAAACACTTTTTCGAATAATAAAATATTAATATTAAATAAATTTCAAAAATTATAATAAATATTTTTAAGTATTAATAGGAAATAATTTTTAAACTACATTTTTTTTATAATTTAGATAAAAGCAATTACGAAATTAAACATAAATATTCAAATTTTTAAAATACCTTCATACTAAATAAAGGTAATAAAATAAATCTTGAAGTTATACATGAAATAATTTTCTAGTTTTCTAATTTACCACTATTTAAAAATATGATAACATTTTATAAATAAATAAAATAATAAGTTTGCCAACCTCGATAGATACTTTTCAAAACTATTTATTATACATATTATTTTGAAACATTCAAAATGTAATAAAATTAAAACCATTTTTTTCTAAAATATGTATCTCGCTCATATTCGCACTCGACGAATAAATATGAAAAACGTAAATTCTCGCGCGACGTACAATACGACTTTGCGACGTAAAATACGAAAATTTTTAATCAGTACCAAATTTAATAATAAAAATATAATAGTAAAATTTTAGGGATTTTACATCCTACCCAACTTACAAGAATTTCGTCCTCGAAATTAAGAATAAGTAGGGGTTGAGAAGATACGAGGGTACGATCAAATCGTTGGACGAGGCAAGAAAACAACATTTAACACAAACATGCATTAGGGAATCGTGATTTAGATAAATACAAAAATAATGCACGTATATGGTAATCGATGAGGGTCGCTAGTTAATGCAAGATAGAGAAGGATTTAAGGGTTAGGAAATGAAGGTAAAGTAGTTAGAGAGCAAGGTACATGGTTCCTTAGAGTGAAGTCACGCGTCTAGGTTCAGGGGTGGTTAAGGAATTAATTCTAGTTATTTCTAATTTCAAATGATTAGAGATCACGATCAAGGGTCGAAGGATAGGGCGAATAACTCTAGGCGAGGTTGTAAACACATGGCTTGGTTGATGGTCACTATAACTATTATGGTCATATGGGAACACCTGGTGTCTATATATCCAGTTCGAGTGTTCCGTCTTTCCAATTTAAGTGAAAGACAAAACGAATAAGAGTTCGAAGGAGATGTTTATTGAATACGAACACGTGGTTCAAAGACGACTGAATAAAATCAAAAAAGAATTGCCAAGGCAGACGTGGATGAGATTCTAGAGAGCAAGCTTAACTATATCTCCACCCACGTATAACAATAAATAAAAGCGAACCAAAGTGCACTCGGTTGATCAGACCATCATGCACCGGTTCTGACTAGACGATATGTTAGTGGACATGCCCAAATAACATATGTCTTGAAACAAGCTTGATAAAAGAATAAACTTGTAAAAACTAGGCTACGTTGAGCATCATTAGTCAAGATGGTAAAAACATAGGCACGTGAGATAAATATTGAAAGAGACTAGAATTAGTTCGAACTCCTTAAGGATCTAAGTCTTGTTTGGTGCCTATACAGTCGACCTATTGTCTCTTTGTCCAAGTCTTTGGTTGGCTAGACGGGTTAGGTCCTCTAGATTTTAGGATCTAAATAAGCTTGCTATATAGGTCACTAGGTCAAAGGGGTTGCTAGTTCATAAGGTATTCTATCCAACTTAAAGAATTAAACTAATGGTGTTTTGGGACAACTAACTAGTAGGGTCAATCTCTAGCAAGCACGAAGGGAGGATAAAAATTTCGTTAGAAGGAATCAAGCAAGATGCAGTCGATGAGTCAAACGGTAGATAAAATCTAGGAAAGAGGTCAAGTATGTGGATGAGATCCTAGACTTCTAATCCTATTCGCAGGCTTGCTTGGTACGGTAAAGTAACCAAACAATTTATCTTGACCTGCATGGGCCACCACAAAAACATGTAACGCCCCAGTCCCAATATACGTAGGACTAGAAACGTAGATATGCCAGCTGTATTCATACGAAGTACGTAGGTCTCGTATGAATACATAAGCTGTAAAATATAGTAATCCAAGACAAACTAAATCTCATCCACAATGAAAAGAATAATAATATAAATATTAACTCGAATATTTATGATACAATCGTTGGGCGGAGACAAAGTCCAATACCAACTATCTCAATGAAAGAAATGTACAATAAATCGAGCGATAAAAATGGCAAGACGAACCAAACGCATTTGTCTTCGAAGGAATGGAGAAGACCACGGCCTTGGCTAGAATACCTGCGGAAGACATGAACACACACCTGGGGAAAAACTAGGTCCTCAGACGGACGTAGCAAGATACAGGAAGAACAAGCTAATATGAACTGTCAGAATAAAATAATATATAAATGACTATCCTAGACACAAATATGCAAGGAGATTCTAACTGCCTAATGTGCAATTTAGAGGACAACTTTCATGTGCATGGGTGGGATTTTAGGCTATGTGTACGTAACTGGCATCCAGTCATCTGTATCCGGCCGTAACGTCCAAAACGTCAGAGGGTATCTACAAAAATATCGCCACAGTTTCATCCGGAGACTGTGGTTTACCTGTTTGGCTTCCCATACGCACTAGCGACTGTCCTTCCCCAATCTTTCCCACACTGTTCAAGTCATGTCCATGGCTCGTCCAGTTTTGTTACTGCTTGAGTCTCTAAAACCCTAGTCATAGCAGTTACGATCATCTACCGTCACACGACTTTAGAGATAGCTAGTCAATAAGTCGTGCCCCTAATAAAATGCCTCAAACCGTGTAGTGTGAGTGTCACAGCCAAAGGAGATATAAGGATACCTCCAACAAGAAGGTAGTCCGCTAACACTAAGTCATCATGCATAAAATAAAATAACGACTAATAAAGTCGCTTGGACCCAAGTGTGGCTTGGACGCACAGTTTATATCAAAGGAAACTAACAATATGAAATAAAGTAAATAATACAGTAAATAAATAATTGACAGTTTAATTAGCAAGGTATGCTTGCCTGTTTGTGACGCCTGGTGAGCTGCCTGGTGTGGTACAATAAAGGTGGCGCAAGATTTACTTCGGTGATACAACTACGCAAAGGGCCTCTGATGGTGGTATATGTTATTCCATTGAGTCCAGGATATTCAATTTAGCTAGGATCGACATAGTGAAGCACAGTTTCAGAAGAGGATAGGAAATACGACTAGCGTGGTCAAGAATTGATACTCTCTGGAATTGGGATAAATATTACAGTATTTTTAGAAAAATATTTTAGAAAATATTTAAAAATTATCATGATATTGAAAACAATATTTATTAGAAATATTAAATGAAAGCCCAATTTAAAGTCTAAAGCCCATAAATATACTTTATTTGAAAAATAGTATACATATATAAATTTTTCTAGTGGAACAAAGTACACAAGGAAAACATTTTTTTAAAAAAAATATTATATATAGGCCCATCTAAAATATTTGATATACCAATCTAAAGAATGAATTTCTTATGGCCTAAAACAATGACTTATTAAATACTAAATATGTGATAGGCCCAATAAAACCCAATTTAGCCATATATCTATCTATATAATTATAAGCCTTTAAAACTAATTATTATTAAGCCCAAATACAATGTAAGCCCAAGGTATAAATAAATAAAAATAAAAATAAAATAAAATAAAAAAACTATTTAATAGTATACAAGCCCAATAATTATTTACTACCAACCCATCAAATAAATACACAAAAAGAAGAGGAAAATTATCTACTTCCTATCCGGCCCTCTATTCCTATGGGCTAACTAAACAACACAAAAAAACAACAACAACAACAACAACAACAACAACATAATAATAATAATAATAATAATAATAATAATAATAATAATAATAATAATGAATAGTAATGAAAATAATAATAATAATAATAATAATAATAATAAATATAATAATAACAAATATAATAATAAGTTAACATCAAAGGCTTGTTCCTAAAAAAATAAAAGAAAGAAGGGAGAGAGAGAGAATGGAAAGGGGGACAGAGAGGGGAGAGATCGGAGGGAAGTGAAGGAGCGGGCGGTCCAGGCGGAGCGACGGAGAGCTGGGCACGCGGGAGGCCGGAGAGGGGCCGGCGACGAGCGGGATCGGAGGGCTAGGGCGGAAGGGGGTTTCACGGAGGGGATCTTGGCCGGAGGTATCGCTGGTGACGGCGGGAAGGGGAGTAGGAAGGCCATGTTCGGCGGAGAGAGGGGGTTTCCGGCGACGAGGCGGTGGGAACGGCGCTGGGACGGTGTCGCGGTCGCTGGGGAAACTTGGGGCTCGGGCACGTTCGATCGACGGGGCGGAGACAGATCCAGAGGATGGCAGCGCAAGGGAAGTCGGCGGCGAGGGCAGGTGCTGGGTCGACGGACGGGTCGGGGCTCCGACCATGGAGGCTGAGGCGGAGCTCGACGCGGAGGGGTTGCTGGGGGTGCGGCGAACCGGCGTTGCTCGACCGCGGCGGTTGGCGGTGGATGGAGGCGTCGGCGAACCGAGGTAAGGGCGACGGTGGTTCTCTTCTTCTTCTTTTTTTTTTTCTTTTTTTTATGTGGTGGTGGCCGGTGGGGGTTCCGGCCGGTGATGGCCGTGGTGGCGGTGTACTGTGGTGTTGGCGTCGGGGGTGGTTTGGACAGTAGGTGGTGGTGGGAGAGTTGTCTCCGGGTGGTGGTCGTGGCTATGGCGGCGCTGTTGCCGCGGCTCGGATGGTGTCGGGACGGCCGGGGAAGGTGGACGGGTTAGAGGAATAGGGATAGGGTTAGGATTTTGTTTGTGTCGGGATGTGTCCTGCGAGACACGGGTTGGGTTAGTGTTCGGGGTTGTCGAACGCGGAAAGAAGGTCGATGTATTTGTAATAAATAGGAATATAATGAATGGCAAGAGGACGGACACTGACACGATACACGCAATGATGTGGAGAAATAATTTTGGAGAAAATTTGGCTTGTGGAATTATGGAGGAGTACCTGTCTATTTATAGGATGTGGAAATTCCCATTTAGATAGGATTAGAATTGATTTTAAACCCAAATAGATAATTTACCATTAAAATTAAAATCAATAAAATCCAAATTCAAATACAAATCCAATTTAAATTTTATTTAAATCTAATCTAAATTAATATAGATAAATTATATTTCCAAATAAAAGCTATTTAAAATCTTTTCAAAAGTAAGCCAATAAAAATAATCTTTTCAAATCTACTTCATCATATTTAATTCAATTTAAACCAAAATAATATTTTCAAACACTTTTTTCGAATAATAAAATATTAATATTAAATACATTTCAACAATTATAATAAATATTTTTAAGTATTAATAGGAAATAATTTTTAAACTATATTTTTTTTATAATTTAGATAAAAGCAATTACGAAATTAAACATAAATATTCAAATTTTTAAAATACCTTCATACTAAATAAAGGTAATAAAATAAATCTTGAAGTTATACATGAAATAATTTTCTAGTTTTCTAATTTACCACTATTTAAAAATATGATAGCATTTTATAAATAAATAAAATAATAAGTTTGCCAACCTCGATAGATACTTTTCAAAACTATTTATTATACATATTATTTTGAAACATTCAAAATGTAATAAAATTAAAACCACTTTTTTCTAAAATATGTATCTCGCTCATATTCGCACTCGACGAATAAATACGAAAAACGTAAATTCTCGCGCGACGTACAATACGACTTTGCGACGTAAAATACGAAAAATTTTAAGCAGTACCAAATTTAATAATAAAAATATAATAGTAACATTTTAGGGGCTTTACAAGCTTCTTGCAACGTCCCATGGCCCCGGAGTAGGCTCCGCACCTTAACACGTTCGATGGAAGCTCCGCACCCGCCGGCGTCTCCTGCATCCTGCAAGCAGACTGTGGGATTATCAGTACATTGCATAAGTACATTGTTATGCACTGGTGGGGAGGCTAGCTCGCCCACAATGCTATCATTACCAAACATGTTCCATTTACTTTTGTGCATCTCTATCATTCATTGTCTTTCTAATCTTGCCTTAGGATCAATTTTATCACTACCAAAAAAACCAACTTTAGCGACGGCCAGATCCGTCGCTTATCCGTCAGTAACATAAATTACCGACGTAATGGCGACGGATATTTGATGAAAATGGCCGTCGGGAAAAACGTCGTCGCTAAAAAATGTCCGTCGCTAAGCCGTCGGACAAATAATTATCCGACGGACTAGCGACTGGTTAGCGACGGTTGTCTTTCACCTACTTAGCGACGGATTAGCGACATGTTCCCGTCGGTTTACATGCCATATAATATTAAAATATCCGTCGCTAATCCGTCGTCAATAGGTCGGTAAAAGCGTATCAGAGAGGTTCCTGATACGCAAAATCAGTCGCTATTCCGTCGCCATTCCGTCGTTAACCTCGATGTTATAGCGACGTATTAGCGACGGGTAGGTCGTCGGCCTGGTTCTGGAAAGCTTCCATATTTCCAGAACCATGTCGACGGATAATTGGTCGCTCATCCGTCGCTAGTCCGTCGTCATCCTCGACCGATTAGCGACGGATTAGCGACCAACTATCCGTCGCTAAGTCTCTGGAAACCTACCATATTTCCAGAACCATGTCGACGGATGCGCCGTCGCTAGGTAGTCGCTCTTCCGTCGGTAACTGCAAAATATTTTATATCACCCAGTTAGAGACGGATATTCTGTCGCTCTTCCGTCGGTAACTGCAAAATATTTTATATCACCCAGTTAGCGACGGATATTCCGTCGCTCTTCCGTCGGTAACTGCAAATATTTATATAATCCGTCGCTAGTTAGTCGCTAGTCCGTCGCTAAATGTAACATCAATTAAAAAAAATTACAGAAACATTCTATTTCCTTTTCGTAAATATTACACATTCATAATATCCAATATCCAAACATCCATGTACGATCAACAAATATCCAAATATCCATCCAAACATCCATGTACGATCAACAAATATCCAAATTCATGATATCCAATATCAAATATCCAATAACAAATATCCAAATATCCAAATTCATAATATCCAAATATCCAAATTCATAATATCAAAAAACAGTACAAATATCATTTTCCCGGAGATGGATCGCGTGGTCGTCTCGGCGCCGCCTCGGCTCTGCGGATGTACTCTTCCACCATGTACGCCGGCACCTGGGACAACACATGCTCTGGAAGCGTGCGGAGCTGCTCTACCGACATCATGTCCATGAGCCCAATGAGCGCAGTATCCGGTACCAGGCGGACCTCGGCATTACGGTCAAATGAATAACGTCCAGGGTCGGAAGGACCGGCAACCGCAGTAGACGTACCGGGAGCAGACGGATCTGGACCGGGAGCAGAAGGACGCGGAAGGCGCTCCAGCACATCCGACATTAGACTCTGCATTTCCGACATATCGGAGGTGAGAGTCGCAAGCTGCTTCCTCATATCGTCCGACGGGGGCGCGGGAGGAGGCGGGGACGGTGGATATCTCGGAGTCGCGCCCTGCAACGACGCCGCCAGGGAACCTATGCCGTAGACGCGCCCTTTATTAAAGCCGCCGACAGACTCTACGAACACGTCGTCGTAGCGAGCGGCCATAGAAGAGGACGTCTGGGTGGGCGTCGTTTCGCCGACAACCTCGGCAGGGGGCTCAATCTGACTAAGGGCCTCACGATATGCAGCCTATCCAATGAATGTGTTTATACTATAAGTTTTCCTAAGTTATAATCTAAATCCTATGTTTCCCTAAGTTATAATTTGAATCCTACGTTCACCTAATTAAGTTAACAATAATTATATTTCTAATATAAATCTCATAAACGTAATTACTTACATCAGTCGCCTGGGCCCTCGCGTCGACGAAGCTCCCGTCTGCCCGCCTCTTGTGTGTATGCAGGAATACATCGTAGGCGGTGACCGACTCCGGCTCTCTCCCCTCCTTTACCGCCCGTTGTGCCTGCATACGAAATATACGTCGAATTTAATTAACTACGTATATTAATAGTACCGAATTTAATAGTGAAATGAATTTGCGGTATCTCACCAAATCTGCACGCGTCGCTGCGTGGGCCCTTGAACCTCCCGTATGCAGACCAGCGGCCTGTCTGCTCGCCTTCGCTTTCTTTGATTTCTCCCTGTACTGAGCAGTATTCATCTTATCCAACATCTGCTCGTAGTACTCCTCCCGGAGCCACTTCTTTCTCGAATGCGCCGTACGAACGTCGTACACCGCATCCCGTATCTTCTTCCCGGCGACGGCTTTGTAGGCCTTGCGAATCAACTCCTCGCGATGGAGGGGCCACCAGAACGTCGTCTGACATACAAATTAAATTATCACGTAATTAAAAAATTAGTGGATTAAAGAATAATTAATAATTAACCAAAAGATATATATATACCTTCATCTCCTCGAGCCAGACGTACTGCATGTTCTGAGGTACCTCAGAAAAATTGAGGTAGGGGCCATGGTAGTTTTTTCGAATAATTTGCCCGAGTATCCGGGCAGCATCATACGGGAAAAACCTACAAAGAAGCAAAGACTGGATTATTAACTTGAATAAATGAAACAAATTTAATAAATTAACTTAAATTTACTTACGTATCACCCGCGGGCCATAGCTCTCGTCGGTTCTCGCCTATCGGCCTCTCTGGAGGCGTCGGAGGATCCGCGGGTCCGCGGATGTACTCACCGGTAGCAGGATGAAGCTGAATCCGGGGGTACTCCGGAGCCCACCCTGCAGTAACTGATGGTGTACCCGCTGGTGCATCCGGGGGCGGAACGGATCCGCTAGCGGATGGAGTCTCAGGCCTCGATGAAGATGAAGGTAGCGCCTCGGCAGATCGACGGCGGGAAGAGTCTGTGGCCGAGCTCTCCAGGTCGGGATCGGAGGACTCTATATCCGGGGAATGTGGAAGGCGACCACGACCGCTACCACCACGACCGCTACCATCACGTCCACGGCCAGTGCCGCTACCACCACGACCGCTACCATCACGTCCACGGCCAGTGCCGCTACCACCACGCCCACCACGGCCAGTACCGCCACCACCAGCACCACTACCATCACGTCCACGGCCACTGCCAGCAGCACGAGTGGTAGTGACCATGACCTGTAAGGAGCAGACATAAATATAATTAACAATATAGAAGTATAAATGAATATAAAACTGAACTAAAATATATATACCAGCAGCAGGGCGGCGAGTGCCGTCAAGACAATGAGAACTAAGAGTGCCATCTGTAAAAAGAAAATCATACATTTGCGACGAATAAGCGACGAAAAATAATCCGTCGCTAATTTTCGTCGACTTAGCGACGGAAACCCGACAAATTTTTACATTTAAAATTGAAAAAAATTATGTTGTGTTGTCTGTCGCTAATCCGTCGCTAAGATGTCGGAAATTGGTCGCTATTAGCGACGGAATCCGTCCGTCGCTAAAAGTCCGTCGGTAAAGTGGGGTATTTTAGTAGTGTATGGCATATGTCATAACCTTTCCTGTGTTGCCAAATTCAAGTGTCGTATGGAAATACATGCACGACTTACCCATACTTACCGTCCGGTCTTCCTTGTCGCGTGTAAACCAAGTTAGTCAACAATTTATAAGGAAATAACTTAACGTGTCTCATGCCACTTTCAATATCAAGGGCGTGTCCCTGCCTCGGGTCCTAGCACATCGTGGGTACGTTATCTAACTCATTTGCATGAAGCACTCTTTGTTATTTGGTGTGATATGTTTCAAGCCGTTCAGTAGGCGCTTGTTCATTTAACTTAGACTACTTTGATTTCAATGCAAGGACTTGCACGTGGATAGCCACCAGCAAAGTTCACTTAATCTATATGCACCGGTCGCTGGCTTTACAAGCCATTTTGGACATTTCTCCTTGGTATTTCTCAACTTAGCATAGGGTGATGGCTGGTACACTCCGTTAAGTCTCTTGAAATACCCTGTACTTACGTCTCCCGGTACCCAAGCCCGCACCCAGGTAGCCCATAAGCCCCGACTTTTGATTTCGCCTAGGCCGGCCACGGTATACTCCACACAACGCCCGTGCCGCAGAATCATTACACGGCCACGGTATTCTCCTCCATCGCCCGTGCCGTTTGTCCACGACCATTTCGTATTATCTTGTCATTTAAACTTAGCGGCTATCTCCGAGCCGTAGGCTAACCCTTAGCCATAATGCGTTATCGACCAGGTTGGCGTCCATGCAGCGCGGGTAGCGAGCCCCGTTGCACGTGCCCGTCACACCTGTCGCTAACCATTCTTTCCTTTCTTATCTTCTATGCATTCTTTCTTTTCTTTCTTTCTTTCACTTGTGTAATGTCCCAAATTCGTGATATGTATTTAGTGTACGTATACGTGTTTTGGACCCATATTTTAATTAGTCATGATTAGTTATCTTGCTTTATTTTACATTGGCTTGGTTTTATTGGCATTGATAGTTCAATTGGTTTTAATGGTTCATTGGTTTATTTTTGGATTAGTGAGGCTTGGTTTATTTCATGATTCATTTGGTTTAAATTGGTAGAGAGAGAGTTTATTGGCCTTGACTTAGTTCACCTTGGTTTATCTTGGCTTGGTTTATTTTGGGTTTGATATGGAGAACCACCATCCTACCATAAATATCAATTTCCCTCTCTCTCTCCTCATTTATTTTCTTCATCTTCTTCTTTATTACTCTTTCCTCTCCACCATTAATACACCACCAACCTAGACAAGTTGCATCTTGCTATCACTTGAGGGCTATATTTTATTTGTCTAATATCTTTATTAGCTCATTTTAAGTAACATTAGAACTTGGGTTTTCTCCATTTGGAGCTTGGAATTTTGTAGATGTAGGATTGAAGTATTTTTGGATTTTGGTGGTTTTGATCTATAAAACTTGTTCATTTTCATGTTTTGATTGTTCCATGTTGTAGAGAATTTAATTTTACACAACTTAGACCTTTACAAAGTGGATTTTCATTGAGTTTTGACCTAGTTATGGTCTTTTGAAGTTTTGAGCTCCATGGCCATTTGCTCTCAGCTTTGGGGAAGAAGACCTCATGTCCCGGGCACAATCCAGCTAGCCCAGCGCTCTTTAGCGCTGGCGCCACTCACCCAGTCTAGCCCAGCGCTCTTTAGCGCTGGCACTGACCAGCACAGCGCCTCTTGGTGTTGGCGCTCCCCTCCCAGCGTAATCCGCCCTGGCGCAATCCAGCCTGGCGCGGTCCAGCTTGCCCCCTCCTAGCACAATCCGCCCTGGCACAATCCAGCTTGGCGCAGTCCAGCTTGCCCCCTCCCAGCGCAATCGGACCCACGCGCAATCCATCCCCAGCGCAATCGGACCCTCGCGCAACCCGACCCAGCGCAGCTTACCCTGCGCAAGCCAACCCAGCCTTGCGCCACCTAATGGCATGCGCCCCTTGACCTTGGCGCTCCTTGCTCCCTTGTGGTCCAGCACAACTTGGCACTCCTCGTGCTGGCACAACCTGACCCTGGCTGCCCAGCGCAGTCTAGTCTTGGCACCTAATTGCATTATATTTTATCTTCTTTTAGTACGATGTGAGCATAGCATGGTTGATGTATTGAATTCTGTACACAACTTGATAGTGACCCGTGGTGGTACACTCCAGATAAGTGAATGGCATAGTTTATTGAGCGCCGTCGCGACGGCTCTATTGACATGATAATGTAATATTGACCTGGACACCGTGGATGACTTGTGAATGTGTTGATAAATAAACCAGTGTGTCTTGCATCATGTCTAGGGCATGGATCCCTGAGTACCACGGTCAGGGGTACATATTGAAATAAACTAAGGTTAATAACTAGAATAATTCACTAGTCATGAAGAGATGTTCCCCAGTTACAGGCGACCCCGTTATTCCGGCCGCAAATGTTTGGACTTGTAGCCTGCCGACGAGTAGGGCACATTTTTAGCCCACTGTCATGTGGGGCACCCTCCATTGTCACTTTAATGATTGAACTCTATTGTCACTCTAGTGTATTGTACTCTCTTTGATTGTCACTTTAATGATTGAACTCTCTAAATTGTCACTATAATGTTCGCCTGGATAACATGGGTAGCTGCAGGGCCTGTGACTACTTGGAGCATCTCATTGTATCTTGCTAGTAACTAGAATTGTGATAACCCTAGTTAGTTAATGTAGAAAGCCGTAGGCAATGATTGGCCATGATTGATTGGATGGAGTCTAGTCCAGTATAGTATTGTCTAGAAGTGATTGATTGCAAGATTGTACCAGAATGACTGAATGATTATTACTCCAGATTGTTACTATAATGATTGTACTCCATTGTCACTTTTATCATTGTACTCTCTCTCATTTTCACCTTAATGATTGTCACCTTTAGCAATAAATGATCAGAGACTAAGTTCTGTCCAAACGAAGGGTTACAATCTCGGTCCTTGTTTGGTTTAAGGATTGTAACCTGGCTTCCGGGATAGTACCTTCGTCTTCTCTTCATATATTGCCCGGCTATATTTTATTTAGCATGATTCTCCAGTTGTCTTATGTCATTGATGCTTCACTTAATTATTTTCTCTGATTGGGACAAGTGCATTGGTAGTGCACAAACCTCAATCTGTGTTACTTATTGTTTTCTTACATATTGAATGCTAATGATTTGTTGGTTTTAGTCCTAAGTGAAGCCTCATTTGTGGCACTTGCTCTTTCTGGGGTCTGACCCAGCTAGTTTTGTATGGCCAGATACCGGAGCAGCACCAAAGGATCTCCCTGCTTTCCAGCCCAATGGTGACCACCAGGCGTAACCAGGGCATCGAGTGGGTTTCTTTTTGTTTTTCCACTGTAATATTGTAAATTATTCTTTTGAGGCATTTAGCCAACGAGCAAGTGTTAGCTCGATTGTAGCTTTTACTTATTGTCTGCCTACGGGCTGTAACATGATTGACAAGCCCCGGGGGTTGATCATGTATGACTGAACTCTTGCTAGTCCTCACATTTTGTAACGACTAGCTTCATGATCATTCCAAATATGTAATGTATGGGATGCCTTACTATTGTGTATTTGGTGGTCTGACATCTTGTAACTATTATTAGTTGGTTGAGATTGAGACAATAGGCTATTTTATGACCTTAAGAGACTGATGGATTGTAGTAAAACCCTCACATATCTAGACAGCCGTGACCGTATAGCGGCGTGGATTCCATTCCGTTATATGTAGCTGGCTATGTACGCCCCCGCTCTCCAGTATTCTGGGTCAGGGGCGTTACAACTTGTTCGTTCGTTCATCGATTCATTCATTCATTCATTCATTCATTCATTCATTCGTTGATTCATTCATTCATGCATTCGTTGATTCATTCATGCATGCATTACGCAACTTCCAGTGCGGGAGTCGCCTTGGCGACCCATCGGTCCCATAGTCTTTCAATGTTGCTATACTTTACTCGGAACGACTATGTTGATAGTCTTCCCGTTTCATTGTTGTAAACCATTCATTGTTTCATTGTTGAACGTATAAGGGACTTGAATGTAAGCTTGTGCCTTAGCACGAGCGTGGAGCACAATGCAAGAGTTCACATTTTCCAAGTTCCTTTCCATTTTCTATACAAGCATACAAGATGGGATTATTCCCTTAGCTAGTTGCGTTGAGTCATTTATTAGCTTGCACGGTGTTATCGCCTAGCGATTCTCGTGATAGTGTCTGTATTGTTACGTGTCTAGGCTAAGGAAAGACGGGTTCATCGGAGCCACCCATCTTAGCGATGTTCGCATCGGCCGAGCGATACTCCGAGCGCGCCTTTGAAAGTCTAAGTCTGGATTCATCTTGACGGGCCAATGTAAGCCTTGCATCGATTCTTCATCTGGTCGATGCCAACTCTTCGGGTCGACGGCTCGCTTGAGTCGTTGCACTTGCCGTTTGAATCGGCGTTCCGCTAGGGCGGAGCGAGTCGTTACACCAGTAGTCATGGAGAGATTTCTCAGCTACAGGCAATCCCGTTATCTGGGTGCCTCGTTATGGAATTTGTAGCCTACCGTCGAGTATGGCACATTGCCAGCACACTGACATGTGTTGCAACCACCAAACTACTTAAGGGTACATGCATTTCTTGGACGATGTACCCACATGAATTTAATCCCCTAATTACGTCTGGATAACCTGGATGGTGTGCAGGGCTTATGGCTGTTGGAATAATCTCATTGTGTCTTGCTAGTAACGAGGCCTGTGATAACCCTAGTTAGTTAAAGTATCAAGCCGTACTCTTTGCTTGGCCGTGATTGATTGGATGGAGTCTAGTCCAGCTTCATCTTGTCCTGATCATGTACAAAATTGTGACAAGACATGATTATTTATGCTTGCCTTAACAATAATGATCAGGGGACCAGTTCTGTTCAGGCGAAGGGTTACAACCCCGGTCCTTGTTTGGTTTAAGGGATGTAACCTGGCTCCCGGAGCATTTCTGTGTCCTCTCTTCATTTATTGTCTTATTGCACCCCATGTCATGCTCGTCATGTTTTATCTTACTTAAATATCATGATTATTTATATTGGCCTTAACAATAAAGATCAGGGTCCAGTTCTGTTCAGACGAAGGGTTACAACCCCGGTCCTTATTTGGTTTAAGGGTTGTAACCTGGCTCCCGAAATAGTTCTGTGTACTCTCTTCGTTTATTGTCTTGTTACCTTACCAACAGTATTTGAGACGTGTTTCTATTCAGGTGAAGGACTGCAACCCCGGTCCTTGTTTGGTTTAAGGGTTACAATCTGGCTACTTGAATGGTTTCCTCGTACTCAATCCACTGTTGTTATTATGTTATTATCAATTTCTTTTATAATTATCTTTAATGCTCTTTATTATATGCTGGTTTTTAGTTCCTAAGTGAAGCCTCCTTTGTGGCACTTGCTCTTTCTGGGGTTTGACCCAGCTGGTTTTGTATGGCCAGATATCGGAGCAGCTCCAGAGGATCTACCTATCATCCAGCCAGATGGTGACCACCAGGCGTAACCCTGGCAACGAGTGGATTTATTTTTGGCTCTCCCACTTTATTATGAAATTATTCTTTTAAGGCGTTTTGCCGGCGAGCACGTGTTAGCTCGTATTGCACCTTTATTTACTGTCTGTCTACGGGCTGTAACATGATTGACAAATCCTAGGGTTGATCATGTATGACTGAAACTCTTGCTAGTCTTGACATTTTGTACGACTAGCTTCATGATCATCCAAATATGTAATGTATGAGATGCCTTACTATTGTATATTTGATGCTCTGACATCTTGTATCTGTTATTACTTGCTTGAGATTGAGACAATAGGCTTGTTCATGACCATAGGAGACTGATGGCTTGTAGTTAAACCCTCATGTATCTAGACAGCCGTGACCGTATAGCGGGGTGGATTGCACTTCATTATACGTAGCTGGCTATGTACGCCCTCGCTCTCCAGTATTCTGGTTCTAGTGTGTTACACTTGCCCCCGGCGCATCTTGCCTCGGCACATCTTGTCCCCGGCGCATCTTGCCCCGGCACAATCCCTAGCACGGCGCAACTGGCCACCTGCGCGCTTCTTAGCGCCAGACCCAGTGGGCGCAACCTGGCCTGTGCCCCTGGCGCAGTCTGGCCAGTAGCCTGGCGCATTCTGCCTGGCATATTTTGCCTGGCGCAACCTAGCCTTGGCACGATTTGGCATGTATGTGGCCTTCATATAGGCACACCGAACCCCGTGGGCGCATAGCCTTGGGGTACATAATGATTTGGCATTTTTACATCGGTGGCCGTTAGGGTGCACTCAGGATATGTCTTTCTGCTTACATGATGATATGATCATAACCATAATATGTGAATATGAAATGATGATTGATATGTAATGAACCATGATGGCGGCCCCTCGTGGCGCGCTCCTGACAAGTAATAAGTACAAGTAAAGCAAAATGACAGTGGCCCATCGTGGCACACTTCAGACAAGAATATGACAAGTAACGTAACATGATGGTGACCCGTTGTGGTGCACCCCTGACAAATAATATTGACAAATAACTCATGAACGCTGTTGCGACAGCTAACTGGACATCACAACGTGGGTGATTGTATTGAATGTGCTTGTATAAGCTACCAGTCGAGTTCACATCATGTCTAGGGCATGTGTCTGCCCTGGTTGCCACGATCAGGAATTCATACTGAATCTGACTAGGTTAATGACTAGATTGATCAAGTAGTTCATATAGAGAGGTATTTTGGCTACAAGCAATCCCGTTATCTGGGCGTCTTCCTGATGGACTTGTAGCCTGCCAACGAGTATGGCACATTTCAAGCTCACTGTTATGTGGGGCACTTCAAGCAAGCAACGATTACTAAGCACACTGTCATGTGTTGCACTCAAGTCACCTAACAAGTATTGATAACTCTTAACATGAACCTTGCGCCTAGATAACCTGGATAGTCTGCAGGGCTTGTGGCCGTAGGAATTCTCATTGCATTTTGCTAGTAACTAGGCTTGTGATAACCCTAGTTAGTTAAAGTATCAAGACGTACTCTTTGATTGACTATGAATGATTGGATGAAGTCTTATTGTCTAGTCTTGTCTAGACCCAGTACATGGCTATCTCAGGACATGATTGTGAATGCTTATTTTACCGATAATTGGTTAGAGACTAAGCTCCGTTCAGGTGAAGGGTTACAACCCCGATCTTTTTTTCGTTTACGTGTTGTAACTTGGTTACCAGAATAGTCCTTTAGCTCTCTTAATCGTTTATCATCCTGTTTTATTCAACTGATGTCTATTGTTATTTCATTTATAACTCATTTACTAATGTGCTGGTTTTAGTTCTTAAGTGAAGCCTCCTTTGTGGCACTTGCTCTTTCTGGGGTCTGACCTAGCTGGTTTTGTATGGCCAGATTTCGGAGCAGCTACCGAGGATCTTCCAGCCTTCCTGCCAGATGGTGACCACTAGAAGAAATTCTGGCAACGAGTGGGTTTTATTTTGCTCTCCCACTCTATTGTAAAAATATTCTTTTAAGGCGTTTAGCCGCCGAGCAAGTGTTAGCTCGTTTGCAACTCTAGTTACTATCTTCCTACGGGCTGTAACATGATTGACAAATCCTAGGGTTGATCATGTATGACTTAAACTCTTGCTAGTCCTCACATTTTGTATGACTAGCTTCATGATCATCTGAATATGTAATGTATGGGACGTCTTACTTTGTATGTCTGATGATCTACCATCTTGTTCTATTTACTTACTTGCTTGTGATTGAGACACTAGGCTTGATATTGACCATAAGAGACTGATGGCTTGTAGTAAACCCCCATGCATCTAGACAGCCGTGACCGTATTGCGAGGTAGGGTTTACTTCCATATACGTAGCTGGCTGTGTCTGTCCCCCGCTCTCCAGTATTCTGGTTCTGGGATGTGACATACTGATACTGAAATGCTCGTAGGACCAAATCTACAAAAAAAGCACATAAATTAGTGAAACTAATTGATAAAATAAATAAACAAAAATTATACGTATACCTGTAACATGTAACGCTACACATATATTACTTGAAATGTTGTTTGTCGGACAAAGCACAAAATTCATCATCTGGTTATTCAAGTAAGCTAATGTAGTTACCCCATGCATGTCGTGTAGGTGTACACAAATTTTCTAGAAATGGCAAAAGGAGCACAGTGATCTTATTTTTCGAAGAACTGGAAATAGAAAGCACCACAAAATAATAGTAATTATACCCTCATGCAACACATGTTTTGAAAATAAGATTAATAAACTGTATCAACTAAACTAATAGTCTTATGATATGAACTAGTGTAAACAAAAAAAATATACCCGATGATCATCCACAAAAACTGTTGCATCTCCAATACAGTCAATATACATGAAGTTGGAGTGGTGTTCAAATTAAGCCAGTAGAGACCCCTATATCATATGGAAGTTTTAAGAAACCGTAGAGAGACGCATGCTACTCACAACATGTCCTTTTCTATTGCATTTCGTACTTTAGATTTGATGGTTTAAGAACAAGAATGGTATGATCTCCCCTCATGTATCTAGACAGCCGTGACCGTATAGCGGGGTGGATTGCACTTCATTATACGTAGCTGGCTATGTACGCCCTCGCTTTCCAGTATTCTGGTTCTGGTGTGTTACACTTGCCCCCGGCGCATCTTGCCCCGGCGCATCTTGTCCCCGGCGCATCTTGCCCCGGCGCAATCCCTAGCCCGGCGCAACTGGCCACCTGCGTGCTTCTTAGCGCCAGACCCAGTGGGCGCAACCTGGCCTGTGCCCCTGGCGCAGTCTGGCCAGTAGCCTGGCGCATTCTGCCTGGCACATTTTGCCTGGCGCAACCTAGCCTTGGCACGATTTGGCATGTATGTGGCCTTCATATAGGCGCACCGAACCTCATAGGCGTATAGCCTTGGGGCACACAATGATTTAGCATTTTTACATCGGTGGCCGTCAGGGTGCACTCAGGATATGTCTTTATGCTTACATGATGATATGATCATAACCATAATATGTGAATATGAAATGATGATTGATATGTAATGAACCATGATGGCGTCCCCTCGTGGTGCGCTCCTGACAAGTAACAAGTACAAGTAAAGCAAGATGACAGTGGCCCATCATGGCACACTTCAGACAAGAACATGACAAGTAACGTAACATGATGGTGACCCGTTGTGGTGCACCCCTGACAAGTAATATTGACAAATAACTCATGAACGTTGTTGCGACAGCTAACTGGACATGACACAGTGGGTGATTGTATTGAATGTGCTTGTATAAGCTACCAGTCGAGTTCGCATCATGTCTAGGGCATGTGTCCCTGGTTGCCACGGTCAGGAATTCATACTGAATCTGACTAGGTTAATGACTAGATTGATCTAGTAGATCATATAAAGAGGTATTTTGGCTACAAGCAATCCCGTTATCTGAGCGTCTTCCTGATGGACTTGTAGCCTCCCAACGAGTATGGCACATTTCCAGCTCACTGTTATGTGGGGCACTTCAAGCAAGCAACGATTACTAAGCACACTGTCATGTGTTGCACTCAAGTCACCTAACAAGTATTGATAACTCTTAACATGAACCTTGCGCCTAGATAACCTGGATAGTCTACAGGGCTTGTGGCCGTAGGAATTCTCGTTGCATTTTGCTAGTAAACTAGGCTTGTGATAACCCTAGTTAGTTAAAGTATCAAGCCGTACTCTTTGATTGACTATGAATGATTGGATGAAGTCTCATTGTCTAGTCTTGTCTAGACCCAGTACATGGCTATCTCAGGACATGATTGTGAATGCTTATTTTATCGATAATTGGTTAGAGACTAAGCTCCGTTCAGGTGAAGGGTTACAACCCCGGTCTTTTTTTGGTTTACGGGTTATAACTTGGTTACCAGAATAGTCCTTTAGCTCTCTTAATCGTTTATCATCCTGTTTTATTCAACTGATGTCTATTGTTATTTCATTTATAACTCATTTACTAATGTGCTGGTTTTAGTTCTTAAGTGAAGCCTCCTTTGTGGCACTTGCTCTTCCTGGGGTCTGACCTAGCTGGTTTTGTATGGCCAGATTTCGGAGCAGCTACCGAGGATCTTCCAGCCTTCCTGCCAGATGGTGACCACTAGAAGAAATTCTGGCAACGAGTGGATTTTATTTTGCTCTCCCACTCTATTGTAAAAATATTCTTTTAAGGCGTTTAGCCGCCGAGCAAGTGTTAGCTCGTTTGCAACTCTAGTTACTGTCTTCCTACGGGCTGTAACATGATTGACAAATCCTAGGGTTGATCATGTATGACTTAAACTCTTGCTAGTCCTCACATTTTGTATGACTAGCTTCATGATCATCTGAATATGTAATGTATGGGACGCCTTACTTTGTATGTCTGATGATCTACCATCTTGTTCTATTTACTTACTTGCTTGAGATTGAGACACTAGGCTTGATATTGACCATAAGAGACTGATGGCTTGTAGTAAACCCCCATGCATCTAGACAGCCGTGACCGTATTGCGAGGTGGGGTTTACTTCCATATACGTAGCTGGCTGTGTCTGTCCCCCGCTCTCCAGTATTCTGGTTCTGGGACGTGACATACTGATACTAAATGCTCGTAGGACCAAATCTATAAAAAAAAGCACATAAATTAGTGAAAACTAATTGATAAAATAAATAAACAAAAATTATACGCATACCTGTAACATGTAACGCTACACATATATTACTTGAAATGTTGTTTGTCGGACAAAGCACAAAATTCATCATCTGGTTATTCAAGTAAGCTACTGTAGTTACCCCATGCATGTCGTGTAGGTGTACACAAATTTTCTAGAAATGGCAAAAGGAGCACAGTGATCTTATTTTCCGAAGAACTGGAAATAGAAAGCACCACAAAATAATAGTAATTATACCCTCATACAACACATGTTTTGAAAATAAGATTAATAAACTGTATCAACTAAACTAATAGTCTTATGATATGAACTAGTGTAAACAAAAAAATATACCCGATGATCATCCACAAAAACAGTTGCATCTCCAATACAGTCAATATACATGAAGTTGGAGTGGTGTTCAAATTAAGCCAGTAGAGACCCTTATATCATATGGAAGTTTTAAGAAACCGTAGAGAGACGCATGCTACTCACAACATGTCCTTTTCTATGTTCACTTGCTATTTTATTTAGCACAAGGATGTATATGGTCATTGAGACTGCCATTTTTTTCTGTTGCAAAATTTGCTTAAAATGAAATAGTTCTTTGAATCTCTTTCATCTTCAAATTAGTGTCAGTCACATACATTAATGTGAAAACATGCTTTGTGCAGGAGATCGTATTATTGCACATTAATCATACGCCAGGTCTGTCTTATAGGGGAAAAAGCTCTAATATGGCTATTGAAGTCCATGTATCATAAGTTGTTTATATTGAAGGTTCAATTTGTTGGAAAATATGAATGTATATTTGTTATAATAATAAATATAAGGTATAATATATATAGATTTATTACTCACACTACTAAAATGTCATCTAATAGCGACGTAATTTAGCGACGGCAGGAAATTACGTCGCTATTAGCGACAGCTTTATGAACACGTCGCAAAATGTCGCTGCCTAGAGACGTTCTGCGACAGTCGTTTCCTTCGTCGCTGACTAGCGACGTTCCGCGACAAATTATAAGTATATGTCGCCATTTTGGCGACGTGTAGCGACGTCTACATGTGACGTCGCTAAATTATTTTACTTAGGGCACGCCGCTGCCTTCTTTCCCCCTCACTCTCACTCGAAAACTTTTAATTTTCCCCCCCACCCACCCCCCCAGCGACTCCCCCCCCCCCCTCTGTCAGTGCCCTCCCCCCCCGGCGACCCCCTCCCCTCCGGCGACCCCCTCCCCCTCCGGCGAGCTCCTCCTCCTCGAGATCCTCCTCCTCCAGCTCCTCCTCCCCCAATCCGAGTCCTCTTCCTCAGGTAAACCCTAACCTAACTCCTCTCCTTCCTCCTCCTCTCCCACGGACACACACACACACGGCCACACGGACACACGGACACACATCCAAACTAGGTCAAGACTCGAAAAAAATAGAAAAATCCTGGATGAATCAAAATCATAATAACCAAATGATTCAAATAGGCTAGGGTCAGGGTTTGGGTAGGGCTAGGTGTTGATGGGTTTTGGCTGGAGGCAGCTAGGGCTTGTGGAAGATGGAGGCTAGTGTTTTGGTGGAGAATTAGGTCCAAGATGAACCATACTCTCATACCATGTCGAAATGCAGGCTACATTGTGATTAGAATAGGATAATACTTATTGGCCTCTTGGCTTTACAATATACAGACCAATCAATCTATGTGCTCACTAATGACATCACTAAACCTAGCTAGAAAAGAAAATTGCATCAAGCAATAAATTAATAGAATAAGACAACTGAATCTTCTCTTTAACATCACCTACTGTCACCTATTTTTTGCGCATATAAATATAAAAATTACTAGTACAATTTAGAAATATCAAGCTAATTTAATTAATATAAAAATTAACATTAAGACAAACAACTTCATATCTAATACTTATAATTTTCATAGCAAACTAAAGATGAAGGTGTATGATGTCGAACAATTTTCTGTATTAACTAAAGGTTTAAGCCTTTAAGGTACCATAGCTCCCTCAAGTTTGTTAAAGAATTACCTCATATTTCAGAGTGTTAGTTGGGGGTTTGGGTTATAGATATAGTATCTGTTAGTTGGGGTTAACCTAGATCCTGAGAACACATGGTGATATCTCAGTTTTCTGAGAATGGGTTATTGAGTATGTTAAATGATAAATGTATCAGCCATTGCAGTGGAAGTTAATGAGACATGGCTCAGTCCTATTTCATTTTGTCCATCCCCTATATGACAAGTCCCTGCCTATTAGTTGCTCAGTATCTTACTTAGAACTCGTGCCATATTTTAGTTCATGGTTCAGTCTCGTTAAGGATGGGGAATTAGTCACATGTTCATCCTTGGTACTCCTAGTTTAGTCTTTTGGTAATGTTCAACTATAGGTTACATCTTTGTGTCAATAATTTGAGAAGGGGGCTCTCTCTCTCTCTCTAATGCATAGCTAGTGCAGGGGTAAGTTGCATGTGGTTAGGAGATACATGTATGAGAGTATAGTGAAGGTAAGAGTTAGCTTGGGAATGTTTGTGGATAGGTAAGAAATAGTGTGTGAGTGTGTGTCCTAAGTTAGGCTTGATGTCAGGCTTGTGCATTATTTTGGTTTGATAGATGAGGGCTTGTAAATGGTAGTTGATAGTGAATTAGAGTGTGTACAGATGGTGAGTTTAACTGTTATATATATCTATGTATATATGATATAGGTGATATATATATGTGATATGGTATAGACTATATGGTGACCATAGGATAACCTAGTCTATGGTTAGTTATGAGATAGCCTATAGAGTTTGACCCAAAGTTGACTTTGACCTATATTGACCTAGAATCATGTAGATTGCATTGTAAACTTCATTATTACCTTTTGAACACATCTTAACCTATATTTCTCTAAATAGGACATTGTGACTCCGGTTCAGACATCTGATATTCATCAGTCTTTCAGGGTATCATGCGAGTACATTCTCTGATAGTTCTTTCATTTACTTGTCGATTACTGTATGTCAGTTCTAGTTAGTTCTATTTGATTCTCTGTTACAAACACGGATTGACATTACTGGATATAAGTTTAAATATAGTTTAATATTAGATAAAAATTTATTAAAATCTGTTCTTTCGATATTTGGTATCAGTCGGTATTTGGTATCGGTCGGTATCGGATCGGAACATGCCAAACCGTATCGGTATCGGCCGTATCGGATCGGTACGGCCGATACTTTAAACCATGGTTGTCACATTAAGGGTCTTTGAGGAGGTGACATGTTGTGAAAAGATATATCCTTATAGTTCTCCTATGTAATGTTAAAGAAAATCCGTAAGAGAACTATATATAAGGATATATCTTTTTACAACATGTCATCTTGTCAAAGACCCTTAATGTACCAACCATGTTACCGCGGTATTGGTATTTGGATACCAATAGCGATAAGGTAAAGGATACCAATAGCGATAAGGTAAAGGGTACCAACTTAAGGTATTGGTATTGGGATACCAATAGCGATAAGGTAAAGGGTACCTTGGTAGGTAATGACTAGAAATAGGATATTTGTGCCTGTTGGATAATGTGTGTCCATCTTTGCAGAATTATTTCCAAATGGATATGAATTACTACTTGCGGAATCGTTCATGGATGTACAATCGTCGTCCTGATGATATGTGTGGTGTGCGGGATGAATACATAGCGGGAGTAGAGCAATTCCTGCAGTTTGCTAAGGCGTTCCCTCAGTACATTGACGGCACCAAAATTAAGTGTCCGTGTGTGAAATGTCATAACGTGAAATATTATCCAGAAGTGGAAGTGACATATCATTTGTACTCGAGGGGTTTCACGCCTAATTACTATCAGTGGACCGCACACGGAGAACTTGTGTCTTTAGCATCAGAGCCGGAGCCTTACGTTGAGCCATATATGCATGCGGGACCTAATTTTGTTTCAGATAATCATGCATACGACGACGGGTGCATGAACATGGTTTTTGACGCTGTGGAGCCTAGTTTCGTTCATGATGCACCTGAGGAGGCACCGAACGTCGATGCTGCACAGTTTATGGAGTTGCTGGAGAATGCAAGGACTCCATTGTATCCTGGTTGTGAGGATCATTCACCGTTGGAGGTGGTTACAAGACTGTTGAGCATTAAGTTAGATTTTAACATGTCGCAAGAATGCTACAACCGAGTGTTGGAGTTGATTATAGAGATCTTGCCGACGGGTGCTAAGTTGCCTAAAGACTTCTACCGGTCTAAGAGGATGGTGAGATCGCTCTGGATGGGATACGAGAAAATCGATTCCTGTCACAATGGGTGCATGCTGTACTACAAAGACGACAACGACGCAGATGTGTGCAGATTTTGTGGTGCTAATCGCTATAAAACAACTAGTACAGGAAGGTCTACCGGTGCAAGAAGACCGACCGATTCAATGCACTACTTGCCTTTAACGCCGCGGTTGCAAAGATTATTTATGGTGAAAGAGACGGCCGAAAATATGAGTTGGCACATGCGAGAACAGATTGAAGGAGTGTTGGATCACCCATCCGATGGAGAAACGTGGAAGCACTTTGATCGAGTGTATCCTGATTTTGCTTCAGATCCGCGTAATGTCAGGTTGGGACTATCTTCTGACGGTTTTAGTCCTTTTGGTCTTTCAGGATCCCAGTATTCGTGCTAGCCTGTGATTGTCACTCTGTATAACCTACCGCCTTGGATGTGCATGAAGACTCAGTACATGTTTCTAACCGTTATAATTCCTGGTCCGAACAATCCCAAGAGGAACATTGACGTGTACTTACAGCCTTTGATAGATGAGTTGAATCAGTTTTGGGAAGTAGGCGCTAACACGTACGATGTTTCCAGAAAGCAGAATTTTTAGATGAAGGCAACCCTTATGTGGACCATCAACGACTTTTCGGCCTATGGAATGTTATCTGGATAGAGCACTCATGGCCGTCTCTTATGTCCGTATTGCATGGACCGTAGTAAGACTTTCCGTTTAAAATACGGAGGAAAACCGTGCTTCTTTGATTGTCATCGGCAATTTCTGCCAAAAGATCATCCGATCAGAAGGAACAGGAATGCATTCCGTGCCGGCGTTGTAGAGAAGGGTGATCCACCGCCAAGGTGGTGCGGAGCCACGATATGGGAGGATGTTAAAGATTTTCCAAGTGCTATCGAAGATCCTACAATTGGGTACAAGTGCGATGGATTTGGTAGAGATCATAACTGGAAAAAGAGGAGCATATTCTGGGATCTGCCATACTGGAGTACCAATCTGATCAGACATAATCTTGATGTCATGCATATTGAGAAGAATGTGTTTGATAACATAATTAATACTGTGATGGACGTAAAGGAAAAAATGAAAGACAATCCCAAGGCCAGGTTGGACTTAGAAGAAATATGCAAACGCCCTGCGTTGCATTTGATACGGAAAATAGTTTCTGCCGAAGTCAATTTTCTCGCTGGACAAGGAGGATAAAGTGAGACTTTGTCGGTGGATCCAGGGCCTAAAATTTCCAGACGGATATGTGTCAAATCTGAGAAGATGTGTCGATCCGAAGGAAAACAAATTGACGGATATGAAGAGCCACGACTGTCACGTATTCATGGAGAGGTTAATTCCGATTACATTTCGGGAATTCTTACCGCAGGCAGTTTGGGATCCATTGACGGAGCTTAGCATATTCTTCAGGGATCTTTGTTCTAAGAAATTTCTCGTTGATCGTCTAGAAAAGCAAGAGAAGGACATTGCGGTAACACTATGCAAGCTAGAGAGGGTGTTTCCTCCTGGATTCTTCGACTCTATGGAGCATTTGCGCCGATTCATCTATCCTATGAGGCACGTGTTGGTGGACCCATCGAATATCGATGCATGTACCCGTTCGAGCGACATTCGAATCACCTAAAAAGAAAGGTAAAAAATAAAGCACGGGTCGAGGTTTCTATTTGTGAAGCCTATGTTCTCGAGGAGATTACAAACTTTTGTTCGATGTATTTCAAGCCTCATGTTGCAACTAATAGAACGAGAGCTTCCAGAAACGACGACGAAGATCATGAAAGTAATGATACAATACTGAAGGTATTCAATGCTCCAGGAAAGCCATCGGGTAAAATAAAGAAGAGATATCTGAACGATGATGAGCTAAGGGCTGCTCAGGTGTATGTATTACTCAACTGCGACGAGGAGGAAGTAGAGAAACTGGAGGGATAAGTAAATAATACGTCTACATTATTTTAATAGTGTTAAGAATAATACTATTACATTAATTGTACGATGTTGTTTTCAGCATATTTAATGATGATGTGAGGTCAGGTAGGCCACATATAACCGAAGAAGAACTAGAACAAGAAATGGGGCGTTATTTTCCATCATGGTTGAGTGCATATGTAAGACTTGAGAACTCTGTAATTACCTTTCTGTATATGCACTTGATTTAGAATGAGCTTAATTGCTTATTTCGTGGTATTTAGGTCGATCGTCCATACGCAAGACTTGAGAATGAGTCTATTAGAACGCTAGCCAAGGGACCAATTTATGCTGCAAAAATATGGCCAAGCTACTGTGTTAATGGGTTTAGGTTCAAGTCAACAACTTGCCCGATCAGAGACAACTTTGTGGATCTCGACTCCACCAAAAACAGCTGTTTGTGTATTAGATCTTCGAACTACAAAGATGTTGATGCGGGCAACGATTTCTATGGCATGCTACGGAAGATCGTAGAGCTGACATATAGTTATGGAATAGAGCCTGCTAAGATTGTGTTATTCAAGTGTGATTGGTTCGATCCGATTGAAGGTCAGGGTTGGAAAGTAGACAAGCACGGTCTTGTTGATATAAACTATCGGCGTCGATATCAAGCCTATGAACCATTTGTCCTATCAAGTCAGGCTTAGCTCGTGTACTTCACAAGTTATCCTAAACGGAGAACAACAAGGTCGGACTGGTGGGCAGTATGCAAGACCAAAGCTAGAAATATCTTTGAGGTTGACGATATAGCTTATCAACAGGATGAACTACCTCTTGTAACAAATATTATAGAAGTGGACACGACGGAAGTTCCTCATTACACATCTAATTGTGTAGAAGAAGTAGAATTATCTGAAGAGGAAGATGCAGATGAAAGTGAAGATGTAGAGGAGGAAAAAGAAGAAGAAGATGAGCTAAACGAACTAGATAAATTTTCAGAAGAGGATTAAAATCTTTGATGTCTATCATATAAATATGTATTTTTGTAATAATAAATCTGTGACACTTTAGTGACACTTTTATCTGTGACCATGATATTTTTTAAAAATCTGTGATGTCTATCATATAAATATGTATTTTTGTTTTATTGTCATATGTTATTATCAGATATGACTAGACCAGGAGGACGACACGGAGGATTATATATTAGCCAGTCCCGTCAGCCTCGGGCTGGGGATGGAGAGGGCAGTTCCGTACCCTCATCCTCATCTCCGAGTACGCCATTGTACCATTCTGTTCCCGATCCATTACCGGGACAGGGCAGTTCCAGCAGGTTGCCGACTCCTCCCTCGTCGTCCAGCCTTCCTGATCCCTCGTCCAGCATCCCTGATCCCCCGTCCAGTATTCCTCTTGTCGACGGCTCTATGGGGGGAGCCGACGCCGAGCATATGGAGGCCGGTGATCAGACTGAACCTGCCTAGGCAGGAGGTGAGAGCGACCCTCCATGCGCTCCCCCGGGTGAGACGCGTATGGAGATTTGGACAGACGGGCCTATGAAGTAAGTTAATTAATTAATATATATTTCTCAAATGATTATATGTACATATATATTCATGAAATTTTTTTATTGTATAGATATCGGCCTTCTGTAGTACAGAGACAGCTGGGGCTATTTCTGAGGCAGAACTATGGTGGGCCTTGGCTCAACTACTCAGATGCTCCCGCAGATAGGAAGGCCTTTTGGTTCGCCCACTTCAAGGTAAAAAATTTGTTTATTTTTAAATTTTAATAATCATTTGTGTATATTATACAACTTTTGTATTTTACTTCTTGTAGAGGACCTATTTCTATCCACCACACCGGGCGGCGAGGATCGAGGGCCAATTTTCTGCCGTCGCAGCCAAGCTCATCCGTGATACGATCGACGACTAGAAGCGTCGTGATCGCGCCGGACGTCCGATCCATGGTTGGATCACGCCAGATCAGTGGGCTGCGATGAAGGCTAGATTCAGCGAGCCCAAGTACCAGGAGCGGTCTGAGAAGGCCAAGGTGGCGCGGTCGAGCGCCGGTAAGTGGTGTGGTGGCTCCATTCCGATGACGGAGCATTTTTGTCGTCTGGTACGTTTTCTATGACGGACATTAATTTATATATAGTTCGATATAGAATGTTTAATACTAATAATAGATAATATATTTTAACAGGTAAAAAAGGGTGAGGACCCGAGCATGGTGACCGTCTTCCTGGTCACACATCGGAGGGTTGGGGAGTTCATTGACGAGAGGGCGACGCAGGCATATGTACGTTCTATTCTTTATATTAATTTACTATAACTTAGAAAATATGAAAATAGATATCAATATAGACTTTAGCAAACACTTACACGTTAGCAAACATGTTCTAGGCCGAGTTTGTTCGGCTACAGCAGGAGGCGGCTGCTGCTGCTAGTGCGCCAGCAGAGGGAGGGGCTGGTAGTTCCTCCCAGCCGCCTACAGCTCCATCGCAGGACGAGCTCTGGATGACCGCCGTTGGCGGTCTTCAGAAGGGTACGTACTACGGTATGGGATCCTACGGCGCGTATGTGGCTTCGGAGTCATCCCGGGCCCCCTCTGTCAGTACGTAGTCTCCGGCTTCGCAGGCGTCATCACGAGTTGGGGATATCCTTCGTCAGATCGAGGAGCTGCGTCGCGAGTTGCAGCAGCAGATTTCTGATATGGTCGAGCGACGATCCGACCCTCCGATCGTCACTGGACGATTTGATACGGTCGAGCGCAGTATACAGGAGCTGATGAGTCTGCATCAGGCTACAGCTGCCAGCTTGCAGACGCTCACCGAGTCTACGCAGCGCACAGAGCGTAGACAGATCGAGCTGGAGGGATCGCAGAGGAGCATGTCTGCCTCACTCACTCAGGTTTTGGCTTCGCTTGAGGCGAGTACTGAGAGGGTGGTGAGTACCCTTGCTGCGAATGGTGAGCGACTGCGAGAGCTGGAGCAGATACGTCCTCCCGGTCCATCGACGGCGCCGACTCCAGACACTGCACTGCCTCCGGCGCCGACTCTAGACATTGCACTGCCTCCTACTGCCCCTACGGTACAGCTCACCCAGCAGCAGTATGACTACATTCTATACCAGTTGTGCGGCAGGGGTCCGCAGTAATTTTATTAGTTTTTTTATGACTTGTATGTATTGGTCCTATGGGCAAATTGTTTATTCATACAACTGTTGTTTATACACTTGGTGGGAGACTTTTTATCATCTTCCATTTTTATTTGACTCTATTGGATGTTTGTGAGGATTTGTGTCTGTGATATTTACTTTGTACTGCCTCCTGTTTTTATTGTGATATTTACTTTATGATATCTGCGACGGGGATGACAAATATACCTACGTTGGATTATAAGCGATGATCTGATATACAAAGGAGGTGCTGCCGAAATTTTAAAAAAATATATTATGTATTTTTGTTATGATGTGTGTCTGTATTTACAGTGAATGTGAAATGCAGTATTCGGAACCATCGACAGTTTTGATTACTGTTGTATGTGTTATCTTGGATAGAAATAGCAACAGTTCAGGGTGCACTTCTGAGAGGTTCATTTTTACGTCCTTCACTTTCTCGGGACGTCGTAAAGGTTCCCGAGAAGGTGAAGGACGTGAAGAGGAAGCTCTGAGAAGTGCACCCTGAACTGTTGCTCTTTCTATCCAAGATAAAACATAGAACAGTAAGCGAAACTGTCGATGGTTCGAACACTGCACTTCACACACACTGTAAACACAGACACACAGCATAACAAAAATACGAATTATATTTTTTTAAATTTTTTTTATAATATCTGCGACGTATAGCGACGTTCTGCGACGTACTGCGACGGAACGTAGAAGTCGCTATACGTCGCTAAATAGTGACGTCACGTCACTAGACGTCGCTAATATACGTCGCTACATCTGTCGGTAGCCGTCGCTAAGTTGCCCACGTGGCTGCCATGCCATGTCATCATATATAAAGTTTACAGCGTTGCAAGTGGTCGCTTTACGTCGCAACGTTGGCGACGTAGTGATACGTCGCTATCTGTCGCTCATTTTGCGACGTATAGCGACAATGAACTCCGCGTCGCAAATAGCGACGTTCGGCGACTAAATTGCCATCTGCAACTTGCCTATAAGCGACGTCCGTTTTTCGTCGCTAAATACGTCGCAAATAGATTTTAGCGACGTATTTTCCTTTTTTAGCGACGTCTCCTGACGTCGCTAAAATGGGTTATTTTAGTAGTGTCAGCCTTGAATATTAAAAACCTTGAATTTCGCATATAATAAATACCACGAACAAGTGGCGTGTACATATTCACTTGTAATATGTTAAGCCATAGTTAAGGGCAATACAACTTTTGCCTACTCACTTCCCATGTCCACTAGGGAACAAAATGTGAATGATCACCAATATGTTCAACAAGTTGTTGGTATAGTTTTTCCGTTATTCATTAAAAGCGAAATTAGTATAATTAAAATGTGATACAATATTTTTTTTTTGCAAATAATAGGAACTTAACTTCTTTAATATGCAACTTAAGGGATCTCTTTACTTCTCTAAAAACACGTTTTTAATAATCACACTAAATAAAGGAAATGAAACATGAAAAACATTAAACATACCTTGGATATTTGTAGAGTTATCTCTTATTGTTTTCCATCAATTTCTGATACTGGATCAAGTTTTTGCCTATCACATACCAAATGGATTTGTATATTTAGAACTATCTAATCAAATAAAATAATTTATTACGTTCAAATTAGAGATAATCTTACCTTCCAAGCTACAAAGAAATGAGTATTGTGATCTCCATATAATTTTGGATGTACCTAAAAGTCATGCAAAATAAACTTGTCATTGCTACATATTTATCATGTGCTTTTGAAATTGATCATCATACATTATATTAATTCAAAATATTGAGCTTATATGATGTTCAAATGAAGCCAGTAGAGACCCCAATCAAATCAGAGTTTTAAGAAGCAGCATTTACATGTACGAAATCTTATATATATATAGTACTGATTTGTTGTCCATACTTACATGCCATCCAGCCACTATATCGTTATATTTTTCTTTATCTTCGTAACCATTCGCAACCCAAATTGCAGTAGTGCTTGATTGATCATCACCAACTTCTGGTAAGCCGTACATGCTTAGAGTTGCCTTCGTACCGGCATAGTTATACCATTGATCAGATGTTTGTGGCCATCTTATCGCTGCACGCTATAGAAAGGGAGTAAATTTTGTTAAAAACTAATTTCTTCTCTCCATATATAAGTAATATAGATAGAATAATGAATACTACATTTTGGAAGTAAATTTAAGATAAGTATCAAATTGGCATATATCTATCAATTTCTCAAAAACAAATACATAAATCAATAACATGAAAAAATATCATTATAAGTTATATACATGTTGGATGTAGCCGTCTGTTGCCAGTTGATGATCATTAGGGAGCAATCCAGCCCAATTAATCCATTTTGTGTCGTGACATTCTGTATAAAATAGAAGAACGAAGAATTGTTAAGCAATACAAACAAGAAAGATTTCATTTGCTTACAACTTTATAAACATATAGAGCAATATGTTGATTCCAACATTAGACCCATCAAAACATAATTAATAAAACATGAAGTATGCACATAAACAAAGGAAGAAAAAAAAAACCCTTATTGGTGTCATTATTTTCTTTCTTTTTGGTTGATATTTCCCTTCCATTAACTATCTCGACAAGAAGAAGAGAAATGAGAGAGAATATAAAAATAACAAAGTATAACCGAGAAGCCATGGCTAAGAATACGACAAGCTTGGTACGTATTATATAGCATGAAAGAGCATTAAATTTTTAACATAATTTCGGAATGTAATAAACTCTATATTTTATTTATTCTCTAAAATGGCTATCCAATTATTATTTTTAAATAGTTGACTAATATACATGTTTTGTATATTATAGTATATACTGTGAAAGAGCATTGGCTATCTAATTATTTATTTTTAAATAGGTGACCAATATAGATGTGTTACATATTATATACTATAAAAAGAGCATTAAAATTTTCACATATTTTGGGAATGTGATAAAGTCTATATGTATTTATTATGTAGAACGGGTATCCATATGGTAAAAAAGAGAGGAAATAATTATATTTAATAACTTAAATTGAAGATTCAGTTATATACATGTAAGCCAATTATCAGCCTAAAATTGCTAGTCATTATTATACCCCCTAATATAGTTTTAATTTGAGTAAAGCTTATGCTATAAGCACCACAAAAATAACATAAAATCAATTATTACACTCATTAATTCAGTCTTTAACTCATTTCAAATCTTAATTCCATATCAATTTTTTCATCTCCCTCTTTAACTAATGCCAACTTTTTTTTTAAACTAAAACATAATACCAACTTTGTTGCCTTGTAACAATCTAAATCCTTAAGTGTTGAGATGAATATTGATATTAGTAGATACCCATAATAGGAATTAATTTTTTTTTTTTAAAGAAAGATCTCTATCTGATATTATATTAGAAAGATTTGAACACTCAGTATCTATCTACGAAATTAAAAAAAAAAATTGTCGTTAGAAAATCGAAATAAGATTTGATAAATAACTTCTATCTTTTGGATTTGGAAATGAAGAAGTCCATTTTTTAGACTTTATTGTTCTCATCACCAATCAGAAACCAAATCATGAGAAAAATAAAATTGTAATTTATCTTTATCTTCAGTTTAATAACAAACTAAATATAAAACAAATCCTCTTTAATGTTAAAAAATCATTCTAAAATATACTTCCATCTTATTTTTCTGTCACTTTATCAAATCAAAATAAAGATTTGATAAAAATAAATTTTACCTTATGTAATTGGAGATGAATATTTGTAAAAGATCATTAATGAAATTGCATTCAAATTTTACAGTGATTTGGAGAAATCTACTTTTTAATATTTATTGTTCTCATCACCAATCAGAAACTAAATCAAGAGAGAAGCAAAATTTTAATTTATCTCTATCTTCAGTTTAGATAACAGACGAAATATATAACAGAGGTTAAAATTGATTCTAAATTATACTTCCATCTTCTTTTCTGTCAACTTATCAAATCGAAAGAAAATTTGATAAAATAACTTTTATCTTTTGGAGTTGTAGGTGAATATTCCTACAAGACTATTAATAGAAAGAATTGAATTCATATTTTACAGGAATTTATAAGTACATTTTATAAATGTTTTATTGTTCTATATCACCAATCAGAAACCAAAACATGAGAAAAGCAAAAATTTAATTTATATCTATCTTCATTTTAATAACAAATTAAATATATAATATATTTTTTTACTATTAAATTTGATACTAAGTTTTACTTCCATCTTCTCTTCTATCAATTTGTCAAATTAAAATTAGATTTGATAAAATAACTTTTATCTTTTGAATTTGGAGATGAATATTCGTAAAAGGTATGTGTGCAATTCGGCCTATCTTTGGATCACATGTTGACAATAACTCATGTAAAATAATAAGCCTATCTTTGGATCGGATTATTATTCACATGTAAACTTTATCATTGTCACACATTCGAGTTAGAATGTTAGACAACTATTGCTAGTTGCAAAGAAGCACCAAAAATTTGAATGCTGACTAAATTTTTATATACATGCATGTTTAATCAAATAATCACAAGTCATCGTATTACATCAACAGATTTTACTGAATATATGCATCAAAATATTACATCAAATAATCCATGAAGGTTACAAAAAATTAATCTATTGAAGATATATATATCAACATATTATATCAAATAAAATAATCATAATAAGCATATTGAATTAAGGGGAAATTTATGAAATGCCCAAAATTGTAAAAGTTTTATGTAAAACCCACAGCAAAATAATATTTCATCGCGTGCCCAGAATTATCTATTAATATATAAAAGCGGGTTCTGAATGACCTTTTTGCCCTTCCTTCTATTTTTTTCCAAAAAAATTCGAACCCTGCAATTCAAAAACAAAAAGCAAAAAAATGTTTCATACTCTCTCTTCTTCGATAAGCCGATCAGTTTCTCCTCTAAAATCTATGGTTTCTCCAAAAATCTTCAAACGTTCCTCTCATTCAAGATATTCGCACAATGTCGTCACAATCGAAAACATTACTAAATCAAGAAGCATATTATCAAAAAGGGAGTGACGGAGAATCATCATCAAATCCAAAAGAGAATGACGGAGGATCAAAGAAACAGGTAACTAAAAAAGTTGCATATAAGGAGAAGAAGCCTGCTACCCAAAAAGAAGGTATAACTTTAACTTATTTTCATGATTCGTTGATCATTCTCCGTGTTAAATTTTACTAAGAATTGTCTTAATCATTCTCCTTGTAAATTTACAGGAAGAATGTCATTCTCCGTGTCGATTTAAAACGGAGAATGTCATTCTCCGTGTCGATTTAACACTGAGAATGACATTCTCCTTGTAAATTTACAGGGAGAATGACATTCTCCGTGTAATTTAAAACGGAGAATGACATTCTTCGTCATAACTTACACGGAGAATATCATTCTCCCTATAAATTTATAAGGAGAATGTCATTCTCCATGTTAAATCGACACGGAGAATGACATTCTCTGTGTAATTTAAAACGGAGAATGTCATTCTCCGTTTTAAATCGACACGGAGAATGTCATTCTCCCTGTAAATTTATAAGGAGAATGTCATTCTCCGTAATATACACGAAGAATGTTATTCTCCGTTTGAATTAACACGGAGAACGTCATTTTCCGTTTAAAATTAAACGGAGAATGACGTTCTCCTTGTAAATTTACAAGAAGAATGATATTCTCCGTTTAATCTAAAACGGAGAATGACATTCTCCGTCATAACTTACACGGAGAATATCATTCTCCCTGTAAATTTACAAGAAGAATGTCATTCTCCGTGTTAAATCGACACGGAGAATGACATTCTCTGTGTAATTTAAAACGGAGAATGTCATTCTCCGTTTTAAATCGACACAGAGAATGTCATTCTCCCTGTAAATTTACAAGGAGAATGTCATTCTCCGTAATATACACGGAGAATGTTATTCTCCGTTTGAATTAACACGAAGAACGTCATTTTTCGTTTAAAATTAAACGGAGAATGACGTTCTCCGTTTTAAACCTACACGGAGAATGACATTCTCTGTTTTAAAATGTCATTCTCCGTTTGAATTAACACGGAGAACGACATTTTAAACCTACACGGAGAATGACATTCTTTTTTTACATAAAACTTTTGCAATTTTGCCCTTCCTTCTATTTTTATCAAATCTTTATTTTGATTTGATAAAGTGATAGAAAGAATAGTCTTGTAGGAATATATGCTTCCAGATGAAGATAATCAAGTGGTCCCACCAGATGAAGATAATCAAGTGGTCAGTCGGAGTCCGGTTTACAAATATTCATCCCCTACGGGAGCGGGGTGTGACAGTCGACTCCCACCAGATGAAGATAATCAAGTGGTTAGCAAACTTTAACACCAAGGAAGACTCAACGACGGTGGCCGCCTTGGTCACCCTACCCAATCTTTCCCTCATTTGCTTCATTCCGGCGGCTCTTAGGCGTATATCCAACTCCTTTGAGACTTTCGTAGCCGCCACTGCAGAAACCAGCAATCTGACTAAAGCTCACCACGCCAAGATATGTGTGGAGCTCGACCTCACCTCAGAGCCCCCCAGCCACATACTCATTAAACTTGTAAACCGAACTCACACCCAGCAAATTATCTACGACAATCACATAATCTTCTTCACACACTGCCGCCATTTATGCGGTCACTTATCCAAGCATTGCTTCCGTCTCCATCCTGAGCTTAGGAAAAAAAACCAGAGCGGACAGAACCCAATCCCAAAGGAAACCAGCATCAAAAATCCGTCCAACCACCCCTGATTCCTCTACCAAACTCCCACACCAGATTCAACTCCAGCGAAGGAAAATTCGGTAGAGGCAACTCAACGGAAAAAGCCGTGATCCCCTACCACCCACATGTCCTTCCTCTGTCCAATCAGTTCGACGCCCTCCTGGTAGATGTTATTTACTCCTCCCAGGAGATGGCTTTTCCCACCGACCTCGTAAAGGCCCCCGGCTCGGACTCGGGAGATATCAGCGCCCCACCCCTCGAGGACGCAGAGGAGTCCCCCTAGCATCCCCGATCGCCACCGACCACCAACCAGCGTACGAAAACTCCGTCATTGGCGCTCTAGCTATTCTAGGGACAGAGCAGGCTTGTAGAGGCCTTAAGGTCATCGTCGCAGGATTTCCTCTCCATGCGGAAGGCGACCAGGTTAAAATCTCCGACGACTCCCTTCTCATCCCGCCGAAGCAAGCCGATCTCGATTCGGCCGGAGAACGGTCGTACACCCAAAATGCTCCGAGGACCCCAGCACATCCTCCAAGATGGCGGGGGTAGCACCCATCGCTACCAGGAAATCGGATAAGAAAGGGTCCACAAATTCCTCGTCCATGCACACTAGGTCTGCTGCTAAGCGGTCCAACAAATCCCACCCAAATCTCGAACAATGCTGAACATTCTCTCTTGGAATGTCCGCGGTCTGGTGAACAAACCTACTATGAGAAGAATTACCAGCCTTAAGAAAACTCAGAAGATCGACATCTCGATTATCCTCGAACCCAAAATCCCCTACAGGAAACTCAAATCCATCCAACTGCAGTTAGGCTTTCACTCGGCCATAGCTGGCAGACACGACATTTGGATCCTCTGTTCCAAGGCAGTTCAAATCGGAGTCATCCACGAGTCCAGACATCGCGGACCACAGACACCTATGGAACGACCTCCAGAACATCAACAATCACAACCATAACCTCCCATGGCTTTACATTGGGGACTTCAACGCTATCACCTACAGAGAAGAGAAAATTGGAGGCTGCCCCCCTCTCCCCGCCATGCAAGACTTCAACAACTTCATCTTCAACTCTCACCTCACATCCCTCCCGTTCTTAGGCAACGCATTCACCTGGTGTAACATGCAGGCAGGCAACCGTCGGTAATTCTTTCGACTCGATAGGGCTTTATCGAACGCTCGCTGGCTCGGGATGGGGACTACCTCCAAGCTCTCTCACCTTAATGCCACCAAATCTGATCACGTCCCCCTGCTAGTTGAAATTGCTAGCACTTCCAACCAGTCCAGGAACAGCTTCCGCTTTCTGGACTTCTGGAACGAGCACCCACAATTTTTGGGGGTAGTCACGGAAGCTTGAAACAGCACGGACTCACTCGAACCTCTCAACCGGGTGGCTAACAAGCTCCAGGCCACGAGAAAAGCTCTGGCAGCCTGGAGCAAGCAAGCTTATGGCGATATCTTTCAAGCCATTCGCGAGGCTGAGGATGATGTTACTCGTGCCGAAGCCAGGTACATGACCGACTGTTCGCCTGAAACCAGGAAGGCTTTGAATCTCACCAAAGCCATCCTCAAATTCAGGCTGAGAATTGAGACCGATTTTTGGAAGCAGAAAGCCAGGATCAAATGGGACAACGAGGGGGACAACAACTCGAGATTCTTCCACGCTTGCGTAAATGGGCGTAGACAAAAACTCACTCTCCACCAGATTGCCGTAGACGACGGTACCAGCATCAGCGATCCTAAGGGTATCCAAGTGGCGGCTGCTAAGTTCTATTCCAGACTATTCTCCAAGAAAATGGTCCTCAAAGATAACACCTTCCTGGACGAGGTTCCCTATCTCATTAGCGACACAGACAATACCCGGCTCGAACAGCCCCCTTCAGAGGACGAAGTGAAAGAAGCCGTCTGGGCCCTCGACGAACACAGTGCGCCTGGGCCAAACAGATTTTTGGGGACCTTTTTCCGTACATGCTGGGACATCATCAAGGTTGACATACATAATGCGGTCTCCGCCTTCCTCCAGGGAGCTACTTACCCCAGAGCCATCTCAAGCACCAACCTAAACCTCATACCGAAGAAAGACAACCCAGAGACATTTCGCGACTTTTGCCCAATCAGTCTCTGCACCTTTACAAATAAGATCATATCCAAGATCATCGCTTCCCGCATGGCAGGCCTTCTTCCTAAGATCATCTCGGAAGAACATAGTGGCTTTGTTCGGGGGAGAAACATCCAAGATAACATCAAGTTGGCCCAAGAGTTAGTCACCTGCATGAAGCTCCCAGTAAGAGGGGGCAACATTGTCATCAAATTGGACATGGAAAAAGCCTACGACAGACTGGATTGGCAATTCATGATCTGGGTCTTCAGAGCCTTCGAATTTTTTGAAACATGGACCAACATCGTGTGGAGATCGATCAACAACTCGTGGTTCTCCACGGTTATTAATGGCCAAGCGGACGGTTTCTTCAAATCCAGTCGAGGGGTTAGGCAAGGAGATCCTCTATCTTCCACCATCTTCATCATTACGGCGGACGCTTTGAGCAGAAACCTTAATAAGATGGCTAGCTCCCCCAACTTCCAGTACTACCACACAGCCAGCGGCTGTCCGATCATCACCTACCTGGCCTTCGCAGACGATATCCTTATATTCTCCTCTGGGGATGCCGCATCGGTGGACGTCGTCCACAATACGCTCCAGAAATATGAAAGGTGCTCTGGGCAGAAGATCAACCCGGATAAAAGTGTTATCTACACCCACCACAAAATTAAGAGAGAGCAAGCGGCTAGCATATCCACCACCACTTCATTCCCCATCCAGCACCCTCTATTCCAATACCTAGGGTGCCCCCTCGTGTACGGAAGATCTAACGTCGAGATCTTCAAAAACCTAATCATTCGCATCAGGAAGAAGCTCGAGGGCTGGCACAACGCCACGCTTTCCCCAGGAGGTAAGATGATCCTCAATAATCACGTCCTCACTTCCATTTCCATCTACACCCTGGCAGCCTGCTCCCCCCAAAGAAAGTTCTATCCTACATCGAGAGCATCTTCAACAACTTTCTATGGGGACACAGTGGCGGCCACGACAAGCACCATTGGGCCAGCTGGGATACCATGGCTCTTACTACCGAGGAGGGGGGCCTAGGGTTCACTAAACTTTTCCACATCGTTAATGCCTTCTCAATAAAATTGTTGTGGATGCTTCGCACGAGTAAGAACTTATGGTCCAGGTTCATGAAGGCCAGATACTTCAAGCACATCCATCCGTCTACGGCCATCGCGAACAGCAGATCCTCAGCGGCCTGGCGTCGCATTCTCATCGGACGATCCCTAGCCGAACCAGTGATTCGCCTTAAGGTGGGCAACGACGAAGCGTCACCATTTCAGAAGCGCTGGGTCGGCGATACATTGCTGCCCAAGATTTCTGTTACCCCCAGGAACAGCACTATCAAGGACTTATGGGACCCTCCTAATAACACCTAGAATTGGATCAAAGTCGGGGTATGGGCTGGGTCTGTAAGGGCCGATTATATTCGCCGTAGCGGAGTAAAGATTGGACCGGACGCTGATAAGCTCGAGTGGTCACTCGATGTTAACGGAACATTCTCGGTTAAGTCGGCCAGAAGAGTGATCCTTGGAAATGCGGCTCCATCTCCTACTATTGCATCCTTCTGGCTGACCTGCATCCCTAAGAAGTGGTCCTTCCTCATCTGGAGAGCCCTTCGCAACATCCTCCCCACTGATGACACTCTCAACACTATCGGGTTCAGCCTTGCTTCAGCTTGCATAAGCTGCTCTGATCGAAAATCGAAAACAGTCAACCACATCCTCAGTCAAGGGGAACTACCAATCAAGGTCTGGAGAGCTCTTTCCAAGCGTTGCAAACTGTCTCATGGGGGCAACAACTTTCACCACCACATGGCAACCTGGGCATCGGCGTCACATGGGCACCAGATCGTCGCTGCGGCCGCTACGTGGGTTCTCTGGAAAAATCGAAACAAGGCTAGACATGAAGGACGCCAGTACAACGCAAACCAACTAATATGGGAGACCATTCGTCAGTGCCGCAAACAGAATTTCCTCTGCAAACATGGCCAGACGGTATTTTGGACCTCCCTCCTATCCTCGGATTAGCCGTGGTGATTCTAGTTTTTCTCTTCTTTTGTCAGTATACGTGTATAGGCATCGGCATTTTGCGCCTCATGGTATACTTGTAAAGGTTCGGCCCTTCGGCCTTCATGAATAAAATGGGTAGTTGAAAAAAAAAAAATTATATATATATATATATATATATATATATATATATATATATATATATATATATATATAATTCTTATTTGCCAACAAAAAATCCATATACAATACTAGATTAATTCCCATAGGTGTCTCAAGGGGGAGACGGGGCCTCCTCCCCAAAAGGGTCCTCCATTTTTTTGAAGCAACAGTTTTTTTTTTGTCCAATAAAAAAAATTAGCGCATGGCGATGTCCATGATTGCCTAGAGAAGAATCAAATAAAACCTATAAAAAAATAAAATGTCACCGTATATATTTCTAAGCCATCTCTTCATCTCCACCCTCCCACGAAAATCTGGAAAAAAAAATAAAATGCTCCCTTCCTTTCCACTTAGTATTTGATTAAGCTAATATCATCTCTCTCTCTCTCTCTCTCAATTTCTCATAACATCTTCTACTTCTTTTTTGCTTCTTTTCGGCGACCAAACCTGAAGCAATTTCATGAGTCACGACAAGAAGGAGCATGATCCTTGCTTGAGTGAGGTTGACCTTTTTTTGTACGTACTCTTATTAATTTTTTATGATTATTTTTTTTATTTGGAGAGAGAAAGTTAGCACTAGTGGGGACTAGGGAGCTTGCATGGCCCTTGAGTGATGTTGTTATTGACAATTATTATTTTTTTGCAAATTTTTGTTCATGTATACGAATAATTTCATGATTCATTGCATCAAAAAAATTTGTATATGATTCATGATTCCATCGATCTTCCGTAACGTTTCATCCATATTTATCTTCATTCTTGCAACGGAAAACTTTAGGACCCCTGACATAATATTTGTCATCTTCGACTACTTTATCAAGTTGTTTATAGTATAATCTGGATACATCCAGGAACTTTGCTATAAATTTGAAACTTGGAGTTTCTTAGTACTAACTATATTGTATTTTGGATTTGTTGGGTTTTGCATTATACAAAAATTATATAGAGGGATGATGGCCTCATTTTTAAGACTTGTAGCTAGGGTCTCCAAAATGCTGGAGCCGGCCCTGTTAATTCCATATTAAACATATTAGCATGTTGGTAACATAATTAAAAGTCACAATAACCTTAATTTTATGCCTGACTAGTCAATATCTATCGACACTGGAAATGTCAAGGACACATACATCTAGTTCAGATTTCAATTAGAAGCTAATGCAGACGTAATCTTTTTGTGATATTTTCATGTAAACAAACAAATCGATGTACTTGCAAAATCTAACTATGCTTGAAATCAATCACTAGTTAAGGAATACTGATATCTGATGCAAGTCTATTTATAAAATAAGATTCAATGCAAAGTATTACTCCACACTAGGCGCACACACAGCCTTCTAATATGCCGATTACAAAGGCACTTCACATATTACTCAGGGCTAGTCCAAATGTGGGTTTGGTTTATTTACATGCTTGTCATTTGAAAATTACTCATGGCTAGCCCAAATGTAGGTATATATAAGTGAATTTTTTATTATTTTTGCTCTTGTCTCCTTCCTCACATCTCCAAACCCTTAAACTCTCAAATCCCTACTTCTTCTCCACCATCTCCATCTTCCCTATCTCCATCAAAATCCTAAATTCTTTCTCATTCCAATTTCAGAAATGGCACCAAAAGGCTCCTCACAAACATAATATAAACCCTAATACTTCATTCCTCACAAACAAGACATGAAAATAAATCCTAATAAATCATAATTTCTGGCAATCGCAATAGACCAAATTGACTTTAGGATTGACGCAATTTCTGACAGTCCTAAATACTTTTATCACTGCTAAAAATTTGAGTAGTCCTAAAATAGGTTTGCTGGACACCATGTCCATTTTAGGACTGCCATAATTTCTAATAAACCTACCTACTATCATGACTGTCAAAAATCTTGGAAGTCCTCAATTTGTCATGTAAAATAGTTTATTTCTTTAAAATAAGCAACATAAGGAAGCTGAAGCCAGCCTGCCTATTTGATTCAAACCTTCCTATTTGAACCATATTATTCCATAGAAATAAGCAACATAATGAGAAGTACTTTAACTTGGAAAAATAAATTTACTAGAGGAATATATATTAAAAAAACATATTAGTTTACAAGAAGATAGAACCGTACACTCGTTATAACCTATTTGAATCATATACACGTATCTTGTTTCATATTTACTTTTGTAGGAAAAGTGTGATGCACTAAGGTTTTATTGTATGATTTTTCTTTTTGAGGTGTCCTTTTCTCCGACTCGGCAAATGTTAATGGGGGATTCGAATCTGTGCCTTCCTCACTGGGCCCCTTTCACGCCACAGTCCCAAAAGTCATGGGACTAGCATGTGACACGGCCAACTGGTACATACTCAAGGGTGAGTCCAATCTATGAAACCCTCAAGTAATGCACGTAAGTTGTCTAAGATAGGGTCTAAAATGGCAAGTTAACTATATCTCAATACACATATAATAATCTCAAGTGAAAATTATTGTATTAATGTTGATCAAACAATAATACACTGATGTCACTTTAACATAAATACAAGAATAGATAATTTGTAGTAAGGTTGGCCAGACCTTAATACAATCATCTGAACAAGCTCATAACAAAAAGGAAGCTTGTAAAACTAGGCTATACAGCTGAAGATGTCATCATAAAATATTAAAGACGATAGAACAATAAAAATACCACTAGTGCTACCTGAATCTTGGAGATACAATCATCCACCAATCCGTCCTTCTATTCTAGCAGTCTCAACAATTACCTGGAAGAAAATCAACAATAACCTAGAGAGATCACCAGTTCATCAAAGGGACGTAGCAAGATACACAAAAATATGTCTACTATGACAGTAAATAACATGCAAGAAAAAATAAGAAACTACTATAGAACAAGAATAAATATCATATGGAAGAACTCTATAAATCATGACATGTCATGAGAAAAGTAATACTAAGTATGACCACAAATAAATCGAATGACCGTAATCCTGCATGGTACTCCCGGTCCTATAGTTAGTAGTCCTTCGTGGTGCTTCCTAACTATATTAAGCCTCTATCATAGTCCTGCGTGGATCTCCTAAGTCGAGAGTGGTCAAGTAGCCAATCCTAGTATAGCTCGAGGGTCAAGTCAAAAGTAACATAGAATAAATGATCAAGTCAAGTCACTCAAGTAAACAACACTATCGAAGTCATGTGTGGAAATATATAAAAATAACTAACGATAAAAGCAAATGATAACAAGTATCAGACATGAAAATAAATTATGGCAAGGCAGCAAATACATAATAGAGAATGAGACACGAACAAGCAAGAATAATAGGAAACATGCATGTAAATAACTATACAAATTTGACAAGGTATACTTGCCTTAACTTTTGTCCAATCTGTGCTGAGACTGCAGTACCAAAGTCCATCCGAACTATCCATGAACCAATGAATCATACTCCATGCTATATTATCAACCCTAAATCACGAACAAATATGTATTATTCACTAAATACAAATATGACTATCAATTTTCTACCTAGAGAGCTTGGGTCGTTCTAAGTCGTGTAATACCTATGTTACCTAAACCATTTATTTATCATACCATCTAGAACTAGGTTACACTAATCTCTATGATCATTATTCATTAATAATATAGATTTCAAATTCTAGATTTAAATATTAAGTTTGTAGCTCATAAAATTCGTACAACGAAGTCTACGACGTACGAATCGAGACAAGATGACCACAAGATTAACAACCTGATCTTGGCGATCCATACGGTCACTTTGTCAATTTTAGCGACGTGAGATCACTGGAATCGACTGATCTCAGCTTTGACGCACAAATTCCAAAATACGAACATAATATAAATTAATTTTAATTAATGATACTACAGAAGGAGAAATCTAACAGAAGTCGTCAGATGATGAAACAGACATCATCGACATGTCCAGAATAGTCAAATTAGCTAGGATATCCTGCTCATAAGTCCAATTTTGGTCACACAAACAAAACGATAATTTTGGGTCAAAATGACGTCCGTCGTTGGACCCGTTTTGCACCAAAAAAGTGCCACAGTAAAGGTTGTCCAAAGTTGACAATTATATATTATTCTTGGCCAGAACAACGTCACAAGTCCAACAGTGGTGTCAGATTTGGAATCTGATATCCCGGGTTCAAAATTAAAATTTTTATATGTTGGAAATTACGATTTTGATAGGCTAACTTTGGCGTCGATTTCAACCAACCAAACGATATCCTATTGGAGTAAAAATTTTACCGGTCAAAGGTGGTTATACCTGCTATGCATCGGATTGGTGGTTCGTCAAACGAAGTTTCGACGAGAGAAATAAATCCGCGAAGTTGGCTCCACAAAACTGTCCAAAATAAACGTGTTTTAAATAGTCAATTTGGTGGTCGATTTTGATCGATCAAACGTTCGAATTAACCGTTGAAATTTTAGGAGAGCGAAGGGTTATATACCGACATTGCGATGGAAGAATTGGATCGAAGATCAAATGGTCGGATCTTACAGAAAATATGTCCAAAATTGTTGCTACGAAACTCAATTCTGACTTCGTATTTTCGCACGTCACGACGAGATCTCATGAAAAATGCACGAATAGTCCATGTTGCGCGTCTGGGTAGACGACAGCAGTCGCGGGGAGTTCTTCGGGCTGTTCCAAGGCAATAGGGTGGTCCAGTAACGTCGTCGACCGGGGTGGCGGCGGCGTTGGTCGCAGTCGTTGCTGCTGCTCTCTCTCGTACGGCTATGCGCCTGACCACACGCTACTTGCTAGGGACGCAGCGGCATGGGGCGCAAGGTGGTGGTGGCTCGCCAAGCACCCTGCCGGAGGTTCGACGGCTGCGAGTTTTGTCGTCGTTGCTACGGTTTATGAGAGTTGGGGGGAATATAATAGAAATTAAGTTTTAGTATGGGTTATATATATATATATATATATATATATATATATATATATATATATATATATATATATATATATATATATATATATATATATATATATATATACTGATATGGGTATATTCAAATCTATATTTTATATTTTAAGAGCCGTATAGGACTATTTTAACAGAAACATGTATATACTTATTATTATGCAAAATTATATTTATATATACATATATTTTTTTAATATATATACATATATATAATCCTATGTAAATATAAATCATAGCTCATATAAATTACACAAAATCTCATATAACAATATTAAAATATGTCTATAAATCCTGGTATAGCATAAATAAATAAAAATTCTAAGCATATATATTTTTATAATTCAACTATATATATATATATATATATATATATATATATATATATATATATATATATATATATATATATATATATATATATATATATATATATATATATATTTGTGTAATTTATATAAATCATAGCTCATATAAATTACACAAAATCTCATATAACAATATTAAAAATATGTATATTTTTTATAATTCAAATATATATATATATATATATATATATATATATATATATATATATATATATATATATATATATATATTAGGCTATTATAAATACAATCATTTATATGCAAAATTGTATGAAACCTATTTCGCTATACAAAAATCCGTAAAATAAAATTCAAAATAATTCGACTGGGTCATGGCAACCTAGAATGGCTTTACAAAGTGAGGTTGGCTAGATTAGGGTCCAAAAATATTTTCTAGTCAAATCGAACCCGAAAAGTCAATCAATGAGCCTCTTGTGTCATTCGCAATTAAATAGCACATGGAAACTTGATTGAGTGACACTCCTTGTTATGTGCATCGTAGGCTCAAAATGGGTTAAAACTATATATTGGATCGAATGGTTTTGGTCGATGTCGAGTTCCGAACTCAAGTTGGAAGTTAGGTATAGAATTACGATAAACGGTCAAATGGCTTAAATTGATCCGAAGTTATGCGAAGTCAAAAGAATGTTACGGGACAAGTTTGGATGGAACATGATATATAAAATTGAAGGTGGACTTGTCTACTTCAAAACTCATGAATGACGTTTCGAATGATTGGTATTTCTTGTGCTCCAAAAATTGAAGCTACGAAAAAGTACATATATAGTAATAATTAATAAAAATATATAATTAATAAATATATAATCATATAATCATATAGAATAAATAAATAAATAATTTCAAAAAATCAGGGTGCTTACAGCTCTCGCTTTTACCACTAGACCACAACCTACGGACATGTTTTATTGCATGGTTTATAGTGTTTGTTACCATGTAGAATAGTTTTATATACACGAAGAATTGTGCTGGGCTATTCTTACAAGCTAAATATGAGATAAGATACATGGGTATCATTAGGATACTTAGCTACAAAAAAATATTTCATACATTTGCAACATTATCTTCTAAATGCGTATGTAATTGTAATGATGAGAGAAAAATGTTCTGATCCTTGTTAGCAATCACCCGAATAAAACGCGTATTATACGCAAATTTTTATATATCTTACATAAACGTATAATACTTACGTACTTTTGAAAAATTCGGATTTGTACGCGAATTTTAAGCCTGTAGCGTTTTAAACGCGTACCGTACGAATTTTTAAAAAATTGACCAAAAAACCCAACAGTCTTGACTTTCTTGACTCTTGCTGCTATTAGATATTAAGACTCGCACAATTCTCAAAAATTATCAAAAGAAATGAAGAAAAAAAGTCTCACAGTAACCAAAAAAAGAAACCCAAGAGTCTTTGCACATGTTGCTGGCAACAATCAAAGAAAAACCAAAAATCCAACCTCTTTTTATTCTCACACTGAACCCTTATTTACGAAGGAGTAGAGGTGGATGTGACCTATATATATATGCCGAATTTTTATTGTCGAATTGGTTCATATGAAACGTACTAAACACGAATTAAATTTGATCCGAATGTTTTTCGTTAGACGAATTTTTGATCGAATTTTTGACCGTATTTTACTTATATTGTGTCGATTTATACTCGTACTTATGTCGTTCCGAATTTTTTTCCGTTTGCCGAATTGCTAACAAGGGTTCTGATAAGTGGATGTATTATTTTCGATCAAATTTATAAAATCCAAATAAGAGGACAAGACTTATTTTAGGACTGTCCAGATTGTCTATTTTAGGACTGTCCAGATTTCTGGCAGTCCTGACAGAGGGTAGTACAGCAAATCCATTTTAGGACTGTCCAAATTTTTGGCAGTCCTAGGACTGCTAGAAATTATGGCAGTCCTAAAGTCGACTTGGTCTATTACGATTGTTATAAATTAGGATTTATCTCCATACCTTGTTTGTGAGGAAAAAAGTATTATGATTTGTATCTTGTTTCTGAGGAGCCTTTAGGTGCCATCTATGAAATTGGGAATTAGAAATAATGTAGGGTTTATCATGAGGAATGAAGTATTAGGGTTTGCATGCATCTTGTTTGTGAGGAGCTTTTGGGTGTCATCTCTGAAATTGGAAATGGAATTAATCTAGGATTTTGATTGAGATGGGGAAGATGGTGGAGGTGAAGAAATAGGGATTTGAGAGGTTTTGGGAAGAGAGAGAGTGAAAAGTTGAAATGAAAGTAAGAAATTGGATTTCGGAGGGGGGGGAGGGGAGGGGCGGGGTGAGACAGTTCTAAATAAAAAATAGATTGTCCTGAGTAATTTCTCATCTAAGCAGGACTAGTTCCAATTCTGGACTAGTCCTGAGTAAATATTGAAGTGCCTCTATATTGAAGTGCCTCTCTATATATATATATATATATATATAAAATATTTGCATGCATTTTTCTCGTATGACAAATGCGTTTAACCTACCTCTCTTCACTGTATATCGAACATTAATAATAATTAGAAGAGATGCAAGCCTAGCATGAGGGATAAGGGACACTTAGCATAGCCAAGGAGATTGCCTATGAATCCACACCACACACACATAAATTGTAAAGAACTCAACAGAAGAAGATGTACAGGCAAATCATCCTTGGCTACCAAAGATGGCTCTCATCTCCATGTAAGGCCTCTCTTCTCCTTGCTTGCCACATTGTTCTCTATAATATTGCTTGCTTCTATATATAGAGCTTCAAGGACTTCAATACTTTGGCTAATTATCAACAAATGGCTTTTCTACGTAAACAAAGATATATCTCATGATTCAAAGAGAATAGATATCATGAAACAATGCTTCTGGTCAAATGAGCTCTTCCAAAAGATCACTGCCCATGCAACCATGTCGTTAAATTATAACTTGATACCCTCAACTATTTCAAATGTTCAACTTAATACTCTCAACTTTGATAGGTACTACTATAATATCCCTTTCAACTAATATTATCAATTTTGTACCCTCCGTCACCATAACAGTTACTTCCAACGTTAAATAATAATAATAATAAAATATAAAAAAATTCCTAAACTAACCCTCCCCTCACCCCCACCCTCACCCCACCTCTACCACCTACCAGCCATACTGCTGCCCAACCCCCTCCCCACCGGCCACCCCCCCCCCCCCCCCCCCCTCCCCCCACCTCTCCCCACACCGGCCACCGAACCCCCCCTCCCCCCACCGCCGAGCCAGCCCGACCCCCCCTCCCCTACCGCGTGCCACACCTCCCCCCAACCGCCCCGCAGCCCCACCGTGCGCGTGTCCCACCGTCGCGCCTAGAACCCCCCCTACCCTCCCGCGCTGGTGCATCCGCCTGCTACCCCACGCCACCCCGCGCACAGCCGCCCTTGCGCTCGCGCCTCCGCCGCTCGACGCCCGCGCGAGCCCTGGCCGGCGGCAGCTACTGCGTGCTCGCGCCTCCACCGCGCGACGCCCGCTCGCGTGCCCTGCAGGCGGCGGCAACTGCTCGCCGCGCTCGCGGCTCCGCCGCACGTCGTCCTCTTTCTCAGTCCTGCCAGCGGTCGCTGCTCTTGCTGCGCTGTGCAGCCCCCTCTCCGCGCCGGCCGGATAAAGAGGGGAGGGTTGCGGCTGTCTAGCCCCCTCTCCGGCGACGGCCGGAAAAAGAGAGGGGCTGCCGGAGAGAGTAGGGGAGGATTTTTGTAAGGATTTTTGTCATGTTCTAACTCGATTACACCTTTTGGGAAGATGGTATCAAGTTGATGTCTATCAAAGTTAAGGTATTAGTTGACATTTGCAATAGTTGAGGGTATCAAGTTATAATTTAGCATTTACTTTTAAAAGCTTCGTTTGCTGCTCCTCTTAATTATGTTATGTGAGAAAAAGATGCTCAGATATCAAAGAAATCATCCGTCTGCTTGTAAAGGACATCCAGTTGAAAGAAGAACCAAAGCTTGAAGAGCACATGCATTAATATTCCCATGCCCAAATCTGACAATTATCTCATATTATCTCATTCTCGCCAAAGTCAAATGTCCACTAGTCTCTTACTAGCTATAAAGCTTTTCTTCCTGTTTGCAAATTGGTGTTTTGACTAATTCTTCTTTAGGATCCATAAAATTAGGGGACAATGTAATATTAGGTCATAATGGAAGTTTTGTGTTAAGTCTCATTTTAGGTTCAAGATGGAAGCGCAATATATTTGAAGGATGACTGCATCCTTTTCATGCTACTTGGGATTTCCTCGGCCTGTCTTGATTATAGCTCCTAGTGGCGGGCCGTTAGTTGACTGAGTTTTTTTTTTTTTTTTGAGCGTTTTTGGCTTGCCCTCCACTTTGTTTATCCTATTTACCGTGTATTCCACTTTTTTGTAAAAATACAGTCCCTTCCACCTGACTGTACGGAATTCGTCAAAGAATTGACGGTCCCTGCCTTGACCAAATGTATCTCCCATTTGTTCCTCCTCTTTCCTCCACCTCCATTCCCCCTCCCCTCCCCCCCCCCCCCCCCCCCCCACCTGCAGCAGGATATCGCCGCCCCCGCTCCCCTTCCCTCTCCTTGTCGTGCGCTCCTCCTCCCCTCCCGCCCTCCGTGTCCACTACTGCCGGAGGAGGGGCGGTGGTGGGAGGGGGGAGGGGGAGACGGTGGCGAGAGGGGGGAGGGGACCGGAGGTGGTGGCGGCCAGGGAGCGGAAAGAAATGGAGAAGAGACAGGGGGCATTTTAGTCTAAAAAAATATTCTTGACGATTCCGTCCAAAGGGGGGGGGACTGTGCATTTTTGCAAAACTGTGGGTGGGGGGCAAGTCAAAAATCTCCTTTTTTTTTGAATAATTTGGGGTGAAAAACTATTACTATGATTGGTAAAAATTATTTTCGAAAATTATGAATGTTTGAGTAATAATTTACCCACAAAACATGTGAATCATTTCCTTAAGATTAAGTAGACTTTCTTTTACTTTTTTTTAGTTTTATCTATACTCTTTTTAAGGTTTTTTTTTTTTTCCTTTTTTTTATCCATTTGTTTTAAAGAAATTTTTTTCATTTTTTATGGTTTTTTATTCTTTTCGTTT
>JANAVB010027397.1:17049433-17173435 GCA_029216955.1 Iris pallida | reverse complement strand
CTGCTTGATACAGCTTACTGCGCCGTCTCACAACGGTGCAGGTTGGGCATGATCCACTAGATCCACTACATTGGGATCGGGTCGTGACATATTTTTAGTGGTGGCCCATGCAGGTCCGGTTCTGTAAATTGGTATGGTCAACTTAGTCTAGACCAACCTGTAGTTCTGTAACTTGACCTAGGTTTAGATGAGACTTTAGAAAAATAGACTTAGAAACAACTAGAACACTTAGATACATCTACCATGTTACATTATAGGACCAAATTATATACTTTAATAACTATTTTTGTTTGCTTATAGATTTATTAAGCTCCCTTACTTATGTTTGTACCCAAACCTGTCCGCAGATGGCGAAGGGTAAGACTACTCGTTATGGGCCTGCTGATGATGAGGTTTTATCCTCTGAGAATACTCCAACTCAGGCTCAATCAGACCCCTATCCATGCAGCTTACTGATCGTCCTCACGCTGCACGGCCTCCGCGTGCTGCTTACACTTCCAGTGCATGCAGCAGTGCGATCCCTCCGAGGACCGCAATCCCACCTGTTGAAGCAGTTTCTCCAGCTACTCCACCAGCACCAGGGGACAACGTTGACCTCGTAAGCCTGTACGAGGAGTACTTGAGGGCCAGAGAGCTCATGCAGAAGTGAATCGCGAGCAGACTACGATTATGAAGGAGGGCATGGAGAATGCCCACAATGTCGCCATGGCAGTGTTGTAAACATCACAGACAGAGAAGAGGCCTGCCAAGGTAAGAAAGTGAAATTGATAATTTATGTTTCATTGGAGAAATATAGATGCTGATGTAGCAGTCCTTTAATTCAGGAGAAAGTTGGGGACATCGAGAGCTTCAAGAACCTGAGTCCGCGGCCTTTCAAAGGGACTGAAGGTCTAACCTACGCGGATGAGTGGCTGGAGGACATGGAGCGACTCCTCAACGTTGCTCGCATCCCACTTGGACTTATGGTGAGGCTGTAGCTCTACAGCATCGAGATGTTGCTAGCATATGGTATCGGAGCGAGCCCAGATTTATGACTGGAGGAACACCTGACGTTCCTTCAGGAAGCAGTTCAAGGGGAAGTTCTTTCCAGAAGCTGCTTTGCAAGCCATGGCAAGGCAGTTCCACGACCTGAAGCAAGGAGATCGTGCTCTGGAGGAGTACGTATCAGAGTTCAACCGGCTTAGCAGGTTTGTACCCCGCCTGGTTGCAGACCCAGAGGAACATGCCCAGAAGTTCTGACATGGATTGCAGGAGGAGATCCGCACTCATGTTGCTGTGAACAGAGCTAAGATGTTCGATAAGATGCTTAAGGTAGCCCAAGACGTAGATGCCAGTTCAACTGGCCGTACCAAGAGAGAGCACCCTGGATCCAGCAGCCACCACCAGGGAAGTTCCAGAGGCCCAACACCAACAACATGCCCTCTCAGCCGCACCACAGGACACTCCAGCGAATCAGCCGAAGACGGTCACTTGTACCTTTTGCTAGAGGCCCGACACTCATCAGATGTCTGTTGGAAGAGACTGGGCCACTGTCTTGCTTGTGGTCTGCTACCCACCAGATCAGAGATTGCCCTACAGCATTCAAAGCTGGACCTGGACAGCGAAGGGTCCACTTCCTTCCCAGCAGCACGGTACAACCAACACAGGGCCGGGCAAGCTTTTTCCTTGGCCGTTGAGGAGCCTGAGGCAGATCCAGAACCAGAAGGAGATGTCATCGCAGGTGCCATTTTATTACACTCACACTCGGCTTTATGTCTATTCGATTCTGGAGCATCGTACAACTTTATATCTTCAGATTTTGTCGCTGCTTATCATATAGACGTAGGTGTAGTAAGATGATTTGTAGAGTTATGATTGGAGGGGGACCTATCCCTATCACTAAGACTTGTACCTACCTATCACCATTTCCGGTCATACCTTCTTAGCATCTCTTCTTCTTATGCCTCTCCCTAACTATGACATAGTATTGGAAATGGATTGGCTGAGCAAGCAACACGTCCTGATAGACTGTCATCGGGGTTGTGTTATCTTTAGTCCACATGGAGGACCTGAATTTGAAGTTGCTCGAGCACCAGAGAACTTGGAGTGTGTCACCTACACCTCCATCACCGAAGATTCCAGACCCTTTTATCCCCTGATAACGGAATTCTTAGATGTTTTTTCTGACAATCTACCCGGATTACCCCCTGATCGAGACGTGAAGTTCACTATCGATCTTGTACCAGCTCATTCCCTATTTCACAGAAAGCTACAGAGTTAACCCTAAGGAGGCCAAGGAGATGAAGGACCAGATAGATGAGCTGAAGGCCCAAGGATTTATCAGAGATGGAGCTTCGCCCTGGGAATCACCAGTTTTGTTTGCCCAAGAAGGATGGATCCGTGCGGATGTGTATAGATTATCGGGTATTGGACAATATCACAATCAAGAATAAGTACCCTCTGTTTGCCATTAAAATCTTTTGATGTAATTTCAATACAAACAGAATAGTATTACAATGTAGGACTTAGATGTAGTCCTAGGAGTACACTTTTGTTTATCTGGGTCCCTTGTGCCAATGGAGCGAGTGGTAATGCTTTGACTCTGTTGACGATCTGACGACGGTTCTCGGTTCTCTGAAGATCTGGGTTGCTCTAGGTGCAGGAGCTTGCGGAGAGGAAGAAGACGTTGAGTGTCTGTATCTGCCTCTCTCTATGTGTTGTCGATGGTTGCCCGACGTGTCTCTGTCTGTATGTACGAGAAAGAAGGAAATGATCCCTCTATTTATAGCTTTGCAGGCTGGCTACTCATGCGCGCATGTAGGATGCGCCTATAAGTGGGGACGCCACGTGGTAGTTGCTGATGGAGGCGTATAGGCGATGCGCCCTGATTAAGGAGTTGAACTCTTCTCGTTGCTGTCATGGGCTACAGCAGAGCTGGCACGTAGCAACGGAGAAGATCTTTCAGTTGCTGAGATCTTGGGTGATTAGCACCCTTCATAGGCTGAATCAAGTCAAAGGATGCGTGTCGTCGGTCCATGGCTCGAAGATCTCTGATTTGGTGGAGAGTGATCTGATAGGATGTGCCTGGGATTGGGTGCATGAGGCTTTGGCTCGTAACCTTTAGGAGTCACGAACCAGTCGGGGCGCATAGCTTTTGAGGCGCATGCGGGGCTACAGTAGTGACTTTGCTTCTGTCTTGAGGGATCAGAGAAAAGTCTGAGGCGCACTGCTTTTGAGGCGCATGAAGAGATTTAGGCGCATGGCTGCGGAGGCGCATGCGAGATGGTTGCGCGGCCACGTGGCTTGTAACCGTCGGAGGGAAGCAATGATGATGCTGACGTTGGCGACGCTTCGTCTTCTGCAAAAGCTGTCAAATTCAGTCCTCGGGGACGTGCTGCCAACTCTGTCAGACTTCAGCATTTAATATTCTTTTGACAGGTGATTGGTTTGTTGAGTGGGCGCATTGATCGGCGTTCCACTAGGCGTATGGGGACGCATGGGGGCGCATCCTTTGATGGGAGCTGGACGCGTCAGCACGATGCGCGGTCTGGCCGGCGCATCCACTTTGTATGACACATCTTTATGGGCCCGACTGTTACGTTCTTCGAGTGCTTTAAATAGCCGTTCTTGACTTGGCTGAATTCGAAGCGTCAGGTTCATCACCATTTAATGCAAATTCATTGTACGGGATTCGGAGAGCCAGCCACTTGGCGCATGGGTTTGATTTGCCCGGCCTCTAAATAGTGGCATGGAGAGGGTTTGCTTCTCGTTCTCTCACGTCCTTCCAAAATGAACTTGTTTGCTCGAGCACATTCTATTGACGAGATGCTCCCGAGGGTGAAGATGCGACATTTTCTTCGTTGATGCACTTGAAGGTGACTGTTACATCCAAAAGTCGGAGTCGAGGGCTTCTGAGGCAAGCAGAAGGTGCCTGTTGCATCCAAAGATCGGAATGCTCGAACCTCGTCTCCGTTATGCTGGAAGAGCCGTAGATCGGAATTGCGGTGCCCCGATTATCTTCCTTGGGCTTTGGGAGAGCTCCTCCTCCTGCTAGAGTGGTGTTGCCCATTCTGGTTGGGTCGAAAGCTGCTCCTTTAGCCGCAGGTTAATTTACGGGGCCCTCCTCTTCCTTGGTTTGGTGAGCTCTTCCTCCAGCTAGAGGGTTGATTGCCACCCTCGTTCTGCTCAATAAATGCTTCATTAGTCGAAGCATTTGATGATGCATATGCTGACACTTCATGATGCGTCTGTCTGGGACGCTGAAGGGTGGCACATAACTGAGCTGCTGAAGGGATGCGCCTGGCTGAGAGCGCATGGCAATAGGGGTGAGCAACGGTTCGGTTCGGTTCAAATCGAACCGATTTTCAAAAAACCGAAAAAACCGAGAACCGGTTTTACTAAAACCGTAAACCGAACCGTTCTGTGGAAAAACTGAAAAAACCGAACCAAAAAAACCGGTTCGGTTTTCGGTCGGTTCAGTTTTGGAGACCATGGATCGATCCATCAATTAATAGCTGCTTCCAACTAGCAGTAAACAAGAGATTGCATATCATATATTTAACAAGAAGTTAAACTTCTGCATAAAGTTTCTTGATCCTTCATCAGGATTTCTTCTTCCAACTTCACGAGATTAAAATAATACCATAAACCTTATTAACAAAGGAAAAAAGAGGTGAGCCATTTCTCCTATATTTCTATTCTTCAGACCTACTAATAAAGTAACTCCTTTTTTGAACCCATTTTAGAACATAGAAGATAGATTTACAAATGAACTTCTCAATAGATCTATACATGAACATCGAAAATCGAAACATGCAAAACAGTAAAATCCAAAAGATCGAAAGAGAACATAATTTTTTTGTGTGCATATTCTTCACAAAAAATGAAAGAAAAAAATCACATTGTTGCACTGATGAGAAGAGAAAGGAGTTCCAGAGAGAACTGAGAGTTTAAAATCCAAAAGATCAAAAGAAATCATTAAAAAATTTGAATATTCTTCACAAATTCGTTAAAAAAATGAAAAGATCCACTTCGGTTGAACTTATGCGAGAACTGAGAGGAGGAGGAGCTCCAAAAAGTTAGTGACGAGAGGAGAGAGTCGAAAGAGAGAGGAATTCTCTCCAGGAACTGAGAGGAGGAGCAGCGCCCCCAAATAATATGAGGAGAGGAGAGAGAATGCTTAGGGTTAGTCATTTTCTATATATACAAAGTTAAGGGGTACAAATGTAATTGCATCTACTAATTCGGTTTTCGGTTCGGGTCCAAAACCGAATCCAAAAACCGCGACCCGAACCGAAAAACCGAATGAACTGGTTTTAAAAACCGATATCCGACCCGTATTTTTTGAACCCGACCCGAAACGTTATTTCGGGTCGGTTCGAATCGGTTTACGGTCCAAAACCGTTTTTTGCTCACCCCTACATGGCGAGATGCGTCTGTTTGTGAGCGCATGGCGAGATGCGCCTGTTTGAGAGCACATGGTGGTTGCTGCGCCTAGCTGTAGACTTAGGTTCTTTTCTTTGTAGAAATTCTCTTTTGTACAGCTCGTGTAATAGAATTTTATATGAAATAAAAATCTTTTTTTAATGTCTAAATTTTTGCTTTGTTGTGCCAAGTACTTCCTCTGAGCTCCCTGGCGCATGTAATGTTTGGCGCATAGGATTTCTGGTCCTGAAATTCCATGCTTCTACAAGACCCCCTTCAAAGTTTTCAAAACTTTTGTCAAGTTTTGGAATACTTTGAATAAGAAGCATGGTAGTGTCTTCTACGGAGCGCAATGACTGTTCGGGCGCATGATCACTACGAGCATCAGTGATGGGGTGCATGCTCTCTCAGTAAATGCGAATGATGACGCTTCGATAACCAAGAAGATTAATGATGATCTTTTTAGATTTATTTGTAGTTATCTCTTCACAGAACCCGAGGCGATGGCTGAGGTCACACTTCATCAGTTCACGCGTGCGACTGAGCCTATAAATAGGCGTGAGATGGAGAGAGAGAGAGAGTTCTTCCTCTTTTTGCTTTCCTCCTTTAGAGTTTTTTTTTGAAAAACCCTAACTTCCTTCTTGCGAGAAATGGCTCCCAAACTCCTCGTGGCGGTGCTGGCAAGGGACGAGTCAAAGGGAAATAGCCTGTAGAGGCTGCCGCGGGTGATGTCCCCCGTCCGCCTGTCGACGTTCGGCCGACGGTGATTGGTGGGTTTCATCCTCCTTTACCATATCTTTCTCTACCATTTTAAGAACTCACATACGCCGATGCGCATTGACTTTGAGTCCTGATGATGTGCTGAGGTTTTTCTGTCGACGCGTATGGGTTAAAACCCTGATGATGCGCCGAAGTTCTACTGCTGACGCGCATGGGTTTAAACCCTGATGATGCGCCGAAGCTCCACTGCTGACGCGCATGGGTTTAAACCCTGATGATGCGCCGAAGCTCCACTACTGATGTACATGGGTTTAAACCCTGATGATGCACCGAAGCTCCACTGCTGATGCGCATGGGTTTAAACCCTGATGATGCGCCGAAGCTCCACTGCTGACGCGCATGGGTTTAAACCCTGATGATGCGCCGAAGCTTCTTTTCAGATGCACCAGAGCCTTATGCGCTTTTGATGAGAACGTGGCTCAGATTCTCTTGTTGTTTCTAATATCTCTGAATCTTTGCTTTCTTTTGTTGACCACCTGTGTCGATGACTGTCCCTCTCTTGAATGAAGTGCTTCTGGACGCTGCCCTCTGTCAGATGGGGATGGATTATAATGAGGAGGTGATAAACCATGCCCAAGCTGCCATTATGCTGGATCAGCATCTCGAAAGAATGACTCAAATCCGGGAACAACCGCATGGGTTTCTCAAATGGATGATGGAGCATGGCATTTTAAAATCTGCCACTTCTGATAATGTGACTTTCTTGAAGCCTGAGTTCCTGTTCGGGGACCGCCTTACTTCTATTGAAGCAAAGGTGTTGAAGATCAAGGAAGATTGGTTCTTTACAGCAAGGGGAGTGCATATGACTGTAAGACAACTTGAACGTCAATGGCCTTTGTCTTCTTTCTATCGTCTTGCTTCCAAGAGGAGGATGTCTTGGAAGCTAACCCCATCTCATGGGGGAGCGGTGGCAGGCATCATCATGATCGACTCTACCTCCGATCAAAGGGATACTTTGGCTACCGTGCGGTCTGGACCTTCTTTCACCTGGCGGACTTTACGTCCTGGGAGCATTTACAGTGATGTTCCCATCAATACATTTGCTCTCGGCGCTTCGACTTTTGCAAATCGCATGCTGTTGATGGAGCGATCGTACCCGAAAGGTGAATTTGGGGTAGAGGGTTGGTATCATTACGTTACCAAATGGGACAAGCTGACACTCTGGATTCTGTCACGGTTTCAAACCGAACTCCGAGAGATGGGGCTGATTGCCGCAATCCGTGCTACTCAGGCAGGTGTTGACATCAACCGACAAATGTTCCTCGCGCTTCTGGAGATGTTTCACACCCAGACCGGGACTTTTTTCACCCCGGTGGGGGAGCTGGGACTCGCACTTCATGAAATGTACGAAGTGTCAAAGCTTCCTTGGGGATCAGAGCCTTATGAGGAGTATTTCCCGACCAACGAGGAGTTCCAAGTCCTGGAGGACAAAGCCGGGGAGATGATGGCCGTCTTCAAGAAAGTAGCGAGTCATCATTATTATATGCAGAAGAGGGATAAGGCGGGTCACCACCTCATGTGACCGCTTGGAGAGATTACGTCTTTAAGCAAGATAAGGATGATCCCTCTCAGTTTACCACTCCGCCAGCACTTTCCAGTAGTGTGGTGCTCTCCGAAATGAGCAGGTTAGGTGAGAAGAATCCCCAGGAAAACGAGGACCGGCAGTCGGATGAGCGCTCCTATAGTTGTTTCTGGCATCTTACTCATCGGATGTCGTCAAAAGCAGTGTTAGTTGCGTATCTGATGATTTGGCTTCGGGATTATGTCTTCTCGGGCGGGTCAGGCTCTGTGGAGAGGGTGACCCGAAATCTAATCCTGCCAGCTGTAAAGTTGGTCTTTGGCCAACGCCTGGCTCTGCTTCCCGCAATGGTGTGCAACCTGCTGCGAGGTTTACGAGAATTTGCGGGAAATGTGGTTCATGAACGAGGTAGGAATGACAACTTCTCCCGTGTCGAACTGCTGTTTTATTATCTGATGGGGTGGTTAATTTTATACCATCCCAATATGATAAGTCCGGGCTCGGAAGAAGACCACAGGGTCGGGGATGCATTTCTCCGTCGTTTCCACCAGAGGAGCTGGTTGCATGATGGTGTTCCTGTTTATAGGAAAATTTTATCCCACCTTCAGGGGTGGAAGATCACCAAAGTTGGTCCTGTCTTTTCGGGTTTTGAGGCCAACGAAGACTTAGTGGATTCGGATGAAGATGCCACCACTCTGCCTCCATGGGGATTCTGCTGGTTGTAAAGTATCCGACCGTCCCATCTGGTGTATCGGAATAGGAACCAGTGTTACCTGGAACCGTATTTGCCGAGCCATTTTGTGCGACAATTCGGCTATGCTCAGTTGATGTTGGATAACCCCAGTATTAATCTGGGGTATACTGGAAGTTTGTTGGATGGTGCACTCGCTTGGCATTACTACAATGCCGGATGTACCGGAGCTCGCTTTACGCTGCCCATCTAGAATCCGCGGCCGCCGATTCTTTTTTCGGCCACCAAATTTTATTGTGTTATGAATGCCGCGCCTCCCGGATATGATAGGGAGACCAGTCTCATTGCCGACACTCAGTTAGCTGTACCCGGAAACATATTGGCGAATGCTCGATCGTACTGTCCGCCAGAGGTGGGTTATCGAGGTTCCCCTGCCGTATCCACAGGGGGTCAGGCAGAACCTTCGGTCGATCACCCGAAAAGACGTGCTGATACAGAGGCTGGCTCTTCCGTGCCAAAGAGGCAGAAGAAGACATTGTCACCGACAGTGTCATCGGATTCAGCACCTGTGGAGGTAAGGTCTCATATAGCCTGGTTAGGTTCAACATTTCTTGTGACCTATGCTTTCTTTTTGTAGGAGACGCTAAAAATGAGACCCCGTACTCCAAAATCTGGTTACAGCAGACCAAAGGAGGTGGCGAGCTCATCGGAAGAGCGCGTTCTGCCGATTGTGATGTCTCCCGAGGAGGAGAACCCAGACGATGTCGTTGTTGTGGAGACTCCAGTATCTCCAGATTATGTAGGAAGGGAAGCTGAGGTTGAAGCAGTTCTCGGAGTGGTGCAAGCCGCCGTGGGAGCCTTGGACGTTGAGATCCCAGCAGACACGGGGCTTCCAGATGAAGAAGTGGAGTGGAGTTCGTCGTCTTCGGATGACATTCCTCCAGAGATGCGTGAGTCTGTTGCGGGGGCAACAGACGTGATTGAAACAGAGGAGAGGGTTGATTCCCCTCCTTGTCATGATGCGGGGAGGTCGGCTGTAGCGTTGCCGAGCCATACCCCAGGCTCAGCAATAGAGGCTGAGGTGGCTGCCGACCGGGAGGTAGCGACAGATTCGGTCCCCGTAGAGGGATTCAATGATGAGGGAGAGACTCATCTGCCGAGCCCGATCCCAGAAGACGTGCCCCGCCAGGAAATGGGAGCTGATTCAGTTAGCTTGCCAGAGGAAGGCTCCGTGCTGGTTACAGATCGCGCCTCGGTGGTGGAGGAGGCAACTCCGGATATTGATAGTCCCTTTGAGACGGGAAAGGGCAAGGGCTTGCTGGTGCATGAGCCTTTTGTTGCTTCTTCGACTTGGGGGACGATATCGACACCCCACCCAACTCCTTCTGCTCTCTTGGCATTTGGCTCTGGTAGCAGAATTCAAGTTCTTGGTGCGGGAGGGTCTGCTGAGGTCGACGTTCAAGCCTCGCAGATTGAGATCGGCGTGTCTTCTTCAGGTCCGCCATCCAGGGCAGCTCCTCCAACTCCTGCCATGATACCACAAGTGTTGGCGGATGCGGATGAGTACGTGAAATTCATCGTTGAGGCAGTGTACAAGATGCTGCAGAAGGGTGTATCGACAGTTATGAACACCAATGGGAGTTTTGCGATGGCAAAAATCTATGGCGCTTCCACACATCAGTCTGATACGTCTCCACCAGGGCCATGATCATATGGCCGAAATTCTGGAGGCCTCGGTGACTGAGCTGGACCAGCTGCTTTTCGAGTTTCAGCATATCGAGCAAAATAATCTCTCCGCCCTGATTGACGGGGAAAAGGAGAAGCTGATCGCTGAGATGGAGGCCTCCTATCAGGCCACCGTGGGTATCTGGGAACGCGAGGTGGCTGAAACTGAGGCTGCGGTGGAGAGGCTATCTCAGTCCACGCAGGAGAAGATGGAGTTGCGGGCCGCGTTGGATGCTAGTATAGCGGAGGTTGATGCCAAGATTCGCCCCCTTGAAGACCAACGGGCTCAACTCTTATTAGATGCTGAACGAGTCCATGTTGAACATGTAGCAACTAAGAAGGAAGAAGCAGCTTTCACGCGCCGGGTGTAGAAGCATGGAATTTTACGATCAGAAATCCTATGCTTCAAACACTACATGCGCTAGCAAGTTCAGACAAAGTACTTTAAAACAGCAAAACAAGAATATAGACATTAAAAGAAGATTTTTATTTCATATAAAAAGTCAATTACCGGTCTTAAAAAGGGCTGTACAAAGGAGAACTTCTACAAAAAAAAAGACCCTAAGTCTACAGCCAGGCGCAACATCATCATGTGCTCTCGAACAGGCGCATCTCACCATGCGCTCTCAGGCAGGCGCATCCCACCATGCGCACCCAGCCAGACGCATCCTTTCAGCAGCTCAGTTATGTGCATCCTCAGTTATGTGCATCCCTTCAGCAGCTCAGTTATGTGCCACCCTTCCAGCAAGGCTCACCGCCGTCCAAATGCTTCGACTAATGAAGCATTTATTGAGCAGAACGAGGGTGATAATCAACCCTCTAGCTGGAGGAAGAGCTCCCCAAATCGAGGAAGAGAAGAGCACCGCAAGTCAACCTGTGGCCAAGGGAGGCTTCGAAAGAGCCTCCAAAGGCGAAGGAAGACCGAAATCGAAACCGCGGCTAAAGGAGCAGCTTTCAACACAACTAGAATGGGCAACACCCACTATGACGGAAGAAAGATCCCCCAAAGCCGCAGCACCGTAATTCCGATCTGCGGCTCTTTCCACATAACGGAGACGAGGCTCGAGCATCCCGATCTTTGGATGCAGCAGGCACCTTCTGCCTGCCTCAGAAGCCCTCGACTCCGACTTTTGGATGTAACAGCCACCTTCAAGTGCATCAATGAAGACAATGCGTCGCATCTTCACCCTCGGGAGCATCTCATCAACAGAATGCACTCGAGTAAACAAGTTCATTTCGGAAGGACGTGAGAGAACGAGAAGCAAACTCTCTCCATGCTACTATTTATAGGCCGGGCAAATCAAACCCATGCGCTAAGTGGATGACTCTCCGAATCCCGTGCAATGAATTTGCATTAAATGGATGAACCAGACGCTTCGAATTCAGCCAAGTCAAAAACGGCTATTTAAAGCACTCGAAGAACGTAACAGTCGTACCAAAAGACGTGTCAAGCGGAGCTGATGCGCGGGTCAGATCGCGTATCACACAGACGCGTCTTTCAACACCAAGCGCTTCACAAGCATGTGCCCCCATGCGGCCCCATGCGCCTAGTGGAACGCCGATCGATGCGCCCACTCCAACAGTCCATCACCTGTCAAAAATATTAAATGCTGAAGTGTGACAGAGTTGGCAGCACGCCTCTCGAGGACTGAACAGTTGACAGCTTTTTCAGAAAATGAAGCGTCGTCAACGTCAGCATCATTATTACTTTCCTCCGGTGGTTACAAGCCACGTGGCCGCCCAACCATTCGTATGCGCCTCCGCATTCATGCGTCCAAATCTCTGTATGCGCCTCAAAAGCCATGCATCCCAGACTTCTCTCTGATCCCAAAAGACAGAAGTAAAGTCACTACTGAAGCTTCGCATGCGCCTCAAAAGCCATGGGCCCCAAGAGGTTCGCGACTCCCAAAGGTTACGAGCCAAAGTCTTCTCATGCGCCCAATTCCAGGCGCATCCTACCAGATCATTCCCCACCAAATTCGAGATCTCCGAGCCATGGGCCGATGAAACGTGTCCTTTGACTCGATTCACCCAAGATCTCAGCAATAGAAAAATCCTTTTTTCTGCTACGTGTTGGCCCACAACAGCAGTATAAAGAATTCAACCCCTCAATCAGGGCACATCGTCCATGCGCCTCCATCAGCAATCACCACGTGGCGTCCCCGCGTCCAGGCGCACCCCACATGTGCGCGCATGAGCAGCCAGCCTGCAAAGTTATAAATAGAGGGATCATTTCCTTCGTACACACACACACAGAGACGAACATAGATAAACAGACAGAGACATCGCACAACAAGAGAGGCAGATGCAGGCACTCAACGTCTTCCTCCTCTCAGCAAGCTCCAGCACCCAGAGCAATCCAAACCTTCAGAGAACCGATAACCGTCGTCAGATCGTCAACGGAGTCAACGCATTACCACTCGCTCCATCGGCAAAAGGGACCCAAATAAACAAAAGTGTACTCCTAGTACTACGTCTAAGTCCTACATTGTAACACTGTTCTGTTTGTATTGAAATTTGTAATCAAAAGATTTTAATGGCAAAAAAGCTGGCGACTCTGCTGGGGACCTCTTTTTCCTCTACGAGAAAGCTGTGTCGCAATCCGACGATGTGAAGGTGGGCTCCTTCCATAAGAAGCTGGTCATACGCCTCAATCAACAGGCGTATGAGGATTCCATCTCTGAAGGAAGTGCGAGTCCTTCGAAGCGGCTGTCAAAGCCGAAGAAGACCCGTCGAGTCTGGGTGCGCAAGGTCGACGCCTCTGGCACCACCACCAAAGGAGATGCGCCAATCCAGCCTTCCCTTCCTGCTGACGTCCTCAGCAACCGAGATGCGCCCACCGGTGTAGCGCATCCCTCGGGAAAACGTGCAGCTGACCACATTCCCCAGCCATCTTCCTCTCAGGCGAGGAAGATGCGTCGACGGAGCAGGGGCACCGCTAATGCCCCGCGTATCACCTCCGATGCGCCACAGAAGGACTCTGTCTTTGACAGACTCACTCGCTGTAGTGGCGAGGAGAATTTAGATTCTGAGTACTACGTGCCCCAGCGGCCTAGTACGAAGAAGTCCAAGACAGCACATGCCATGCGCCCCAAACGTGCTATGCTAGCAGCAAACCAGAAGCATGCGCTCACAATCATGCGCGCTGCTGATGGTAAGCTGTATAAGGTCGACTCAGGTGCTTCTGCGCCAAAAACGAGCCAACCTTCAAAATCCTTATCTCACTTGGGTGCATCTGTTGCGTTCGCAACCAAGTCGAGTAAGGCAAACCCAGTAGTCTTGAACCCCTGTGCCCCCTCGGGTTGTGCGTCTGAGGTTCGTTCAAGTCACTTTAAATGTTGTTCCCCCACTACTGATCTGAGCACCTGTTTGGTGTTGGACCAGGGGCGCATCATTCACCTGACCACCCCGGCGCTTGGCCTTGCCATGCGCCTGAAGGGGGTGCGAAGGTAGCACTCTCCTCCAATGATCTGTGTAACGTGATCACTCACAAGCGCCGATCAGGAGAGTCGACTGACAAGCACGATACGCCCCTCACAGGGCATACTTATGCTTTGGTCACCATCAACTGCTGTTGCAAGTCAGCAGTCCCACCAAGACAGTCGGTGTTCCAGCGGCTGCAGTCATCGACACCCCTCCGACGTCACCTCGGGAAGAAAGTATCAACAAAAGAGGAGCCAGAACTAAAGGTTGCTTCATGCAATGTAATCTCCAACTCCTCGTCAGTCCGAAAGGCGACTGACAATTCCTCGTCCAAGAGCCAGCCGAGGAAAACCAAGACAACCGTCTCGTCCTCCGGAGTGTTCGAAGGCACTCGGGGGAGGAAGAAGCTCTTGGAGGAAGCTGAGGGTAGTCAAGCCCTTGTTGATCCTCCTTCCGAAAACGAGGGTGTCCTCCAAAGCACAGCTGGGGTGGATCTTCATCCTCAAGGCGAAGTCAGCCTCCCCGACATAGCTGGGGGTCGTCTAGCCCCTGTGGACCTGCATTTTAAAGATAAAGAAGTCTTTCAAGACATGACTGGGGGTAATCAGGCCCTTACGGATACTTCTTCCGATGACGAAGACGTCCTCCAAAACTTAGCTGGGGGTAGTCTAGCCCCTACGGATCCGAGTCTCGAAGACGAAGAAGTCCTCAGGAACATAGCTGGGGGTAGCCAAGACGAAGCTCCAGGAACAACAACTCCTCTACAGGAGAGTGAGGCTGAAAGCAAAGCCTCAACTCAGCCATCCGACTCAGCCGTGTCATGACAGTCTACATGGCTGGAGGTGATACCGAGTCTGATGCGCCACCACCAGGCCACGTCCAGGGCATGGATACCTTGGAAGGAGGACTCAAAACCCTCTCTGCCTCTATGCAAACACTGACTCAAGCAGTGTTTGAGATACGGTCAGCTTTGGCCAGGACACCTTCTACCGGTCCCGACCCAGGGGCCAATGGAGAGTCAAGTGTACCCCCTCAACGGGTATCCTTGGATACGGATCATCGCGAAGCCCCCCGGATGTCGGAGCCCTCAAATGCTCAACTCCAGGTGGTACCACCTTTCCCGACTCCCAGCTCCACGGAAGACGTGGTCGAGATGATCAGGGACCTGCGCGAGCACTTTGAGTCCAAGACGAGACAAGAGGAGCGCCAAAAGATGGGCATCCCCCAACCTTATCTCCTCGAATGAAATAAAGTGGTTTATCCTTCCAAATATAAACCAGAAACACTGACGCCATACGACGGGAAGGACTCTCCGCGTCGCTATCTGACGTATTTCCAGTCTCAGATGGGACATCTCCCGAAGGAGGATGCGCTACTCACCAGCATATTTGTCGGCGCACTGAAAGGAGTGGCATACGACTGGTACTGCAGCCTCCCCGACAATTTCATATCTTCCTTCGACGATTTGACGTACCTTTTCTTCGACCGTTTCTATGACGGCGGGAAGGACATGACAATGGCGTCTCTCATAGAGATACGCCAGAAGGAGAAGGAAACAGTTCGAGTATTCATCGAACGCTTCCGACAGGCCTGCTTCAGACTGCCCTCGGGCATGCCAGAACATGCACTCCTCTCCTCCTGCAGCATGAACATGCTGTTTGCAGTCAAACTCTGGCTCAACTCTACTCCTCCTCCCGACTGGAGTTCATTGATCATCGAAGTCGAGGCCGCAGAAAAGAAGGCGGCCAATGCTCGTCTTCTGGGAGTCAGTTTTCCTGCCGTTGAAGACAAGGGGAAACGGCCGGCAACCAACAATCCCGGACGAGAGACGAAGGGGAAACAGGCATTGACTGTCAATGCCTCAGAATGTGCATCAGCACATACTCAGAAGCCTCCACTTGCACCAAGGCCAAAGGAGGTGTACTCTTTCAACGATGAAGACACCCTGCAACTCTTGAGATACTGAAGCAGGGTGACAAGATCAAGTTGCCGGACCCGAAGCGTCCGGACGAGGTTAGGAAAGTGGACAATCCGAGGTACTGTCACTACCATCGGTTTGTCGGACATCCAACCAAGGACTGCTACATCCTCAAAAACTACATCCAGCGCATGATCAATACGGATGTTGTCTCCGTCGACTATGAGGAGAAGACGGTTTCGACCAACGTGGTGTCACTCCAGTTCGGCACCTTGCCGCCAATTACAACACAAGATGGCGTCGTCCCCATCCCTAAGGCGACAATGGAGGTGGTTAACTTACCACCTACTCGTGACAACGTGAGTGGACTCATCCCACTCACCACATCTCAGGGAGAGGTCTTACGGGTTCACCCTGATCTCGTCTCCGAGGTTACTCAACCGGAGGTACGCTCTGCCTCCAAAACCAAAGGCAGGAAGATCAAGTCTTGCCGCATGGTCTCTTCCTCCGCAGAAGAGGCTCTTCCTGTACAGACGCGTTCACAACAGAATGCCAAACCCGACGAAGCTGACATCGAGGTGGTGCCTCCTTGTACCGTCCCTGCTGCCCAGGAAGAGGGCCCGTCTAAGCTCTCAGCAGCCAATAAGCAAAAGCATGTAGAGGCTCGTTTCGACAGACCTCTGTGAAAGGAGAATGCTTCTGGGCTAGCCAAGTCCCACAACTTCGACATACTGGCACAACTTGCTAGTACTCCTGCCCGCCTATCTCTGTTTGAGCTCCTTCGCCTTTCCAAAGACACCCGCGAAGCTCTCTGTGAAGCTCTGAAGGATGCTGAGTCCTTCATCAGTCAGGTCAAGCAGCCTGAAGATCTTCCAACTATATGTACGCACTGACATTATGCGGATGAGGTTATTCCCAATATAACCTTTACCCAACAAGACATGCTGCTCAAGCATAACCGACATAAAATGTCGCTGTATTATACCGGGTATATCGGTTCTGTCAAGGTGAAGCGGATTCAGATCGATCCGGGGTCTTCCCTCAGCATCATCCCGAAGATGCTGCTCTCAACACTGGGGATCCTAATGTACCGACTGGCGCCATCCAACACAACAATCAGTGGCTTCAACGCTAGCAAAAGCGAGCCACTGGGCAAGATACGATTAAAGTGCCATATCGGTAACCTCAGAACTGAGGTGACTTGTTATGTCGTGGACGTCGACGTCAATTACAACCTCCTGTTGGGTCGTCCATGGCTGCATGAGTACATGGTGGTGCCATCCACGCTCCACCGATGTATGAAGTACGTGTCCACCAACGACGTCATCCGGACGGAGTTTGCGGACATTGACCCTTTCAAAGGGGTTGAAGCCTACTTCACTGATTCCTCCTTATACAAGTCACCTGACGAAGAGGAAGCCAATGATGATGACGATGAAGCAGAAATGGCAGCAGAGCCGGACATGGAGCCGAAGATGACTTTCGACGCTCCTTTGAAGATCCGACTCAAAGGCAAACCGCCTCAAAAGTTGCCTCCCATGAACATCAAGCTACCCGAGAAAGCACCAATTGCTCCTGAAGCTCCCCTGAAGATACGACTCAAGGGAAAGCTGCCTCAAACATCGACTCCCCTCGTGGCAAAACTACAGGGGAAGGCACCCATCACCGAAGGCGCAGTTGAGGCACCTCTGAAGGTGCGTCTTAAGGGCAAGCCGTCGCAATCCAAACTGCCAGAGAAGGCCCACATAGCCCTCTCGGACCCCAAAATCAAAGCTGTGGTGGACTCTCCCGATCCAATCCCAGTACTCACAGATGAAGAGTTAGGGGAATATATCTCTGCTGATGTAGACGCACCCTCTCTGGACAATGTAATCCTGCGGGATAAAATCTCGTATTTCATCAATAATAGAGTGTCTTTTAATTATTCTAGTCTTCCACATTGGAATGCCGTGTAAACATTAGATAACGCTCTACGGTCGTTGTAAACATAAATAACGACTGCCCATCATGTAAATCGAGTAGTCCCATTCCAAGGGGTCTGTTCTGTAGTCCCACCGCAGAGTCGAGACGAAGAATCCATCATTTTCGGCAAAGTTGAGCGTCATCAAGACCTCCCGCCACTCGAGCCAGAACCAGATACTGGCAGAATACAAGTCTATCGGTACACGAATAAGGCAAAGTACCTCATCCAAAAGATGGGTTACGACCTAAAAAGCAACAAAGGCCTGAACTACGGCAAGGGTCGACGTCTTTCTCTCCGGCTTCCAATACCTAAATGAAAGTCGCAGGACTACTATAATCGGACTCGACGGGGGATAGGCTATGTTACGCCGCCGTCAACTCCAGAGAGTTCGGAGGCAGAAGAAGCAGAACATTCTCATTCGTCTGAAGCATCAACTTGGGATTCCGATACCAGTATCGGCTCAGTCTTCAAGAGAGTCCTGTCAGCCAACATGACATCCGCTCAACCTCAAGAAGATGAAGGCAAAGATCGAGCGCCAGAATTCTTCGAAGAAGAACCCTGGGCGCAACGCTTAGGAGAACAATGGGAGTCTCGTTTTGAATTACGCGTACCTCCTACCGAAGACGAAGTCGAGCAGATCGACCTCGGGGATGGATCTTCTTCCAAACCCATCTTCATCAGCAAAAGCCTAGAAGGAGAAGATTGAGAGTCTTTAATCCAGCTGGCTAAAGAGTATATCGATGTCTTCGCTTGGAGCTACGAAGATATACCGGGACTTGATCTCCAGATCGCGATGCATAGGCTTAACATCTTACCTGATGCTAAGCCCATCAAACAACAATAGCGATGCTTTCGTCCTGACGTCATGAATGCCATCGATCAGGAGGTGGACAAACTCTTGACCAGCGGCTTCATCCGTGAAGAACAACACCCGAATTTGGTGGCCAACGTTGTCCCTGTCACCAAGAAGAATGGGAAGATTCGAGTCTGCATCGACTTCAGGGATCTCAACTCCGCTTGCCCGAAGGACGAATTCCCGCTTCCAATCACCGACGTGATGATCGACAACACATGTGGCTTCGAACGCATGTCTTTCATGGACGGGTATTCGGGCTACAACCAGATCAAGATGTTCCCCGATGACGCAAAACATACGTCATTCAGGACTCCAAAAGGTGTTTTCTGCTACACAGTGATGCCCTTCGACTTGAAGAACGCTGGTGCCACATACCAACGAGCTATGAGCACCATTTTCTGTCAGCATCTTCGCAAAACAGTCGAATGCTATATTGATGACATCGCAGTCAAGAGCCGTCTCAAAGGAGATCACCTACAAGACCTGAAGACAGTCTTCGATCTCATGCGGGCGTACCAACTCAAGATGAACCCCGCTAAATCCTTCTTAGGGGTTTCTAGCGGAAAGTTCTTGGGCTTCATTATCACGGCGAAAGGCATTCATGTCGATCCCGAAAAGACCAAAGCCATCCTCGACATGGGCCCCCCGAAGAACCTCCGGGAACTTCGAGGCATGATGGGGCGTCTGGCATACATCCGGAGGTTCATAGCAAACCTTTCTGGAAAACGTCGACCCTTTACTCAGCTTATGAAGAAGGGAGTCTCTTACGCCTGGACAGAGGAATACCAAAAAGCTTTCGACGACATCAAAGCTTACCTGACGAGTCCGTCAATCCTAGTGGCACCCGTCGCCGGCAAACCATTCCTCCTCTACGTCCGTGCCATGGATCATTCCTTCGGCGCTTTGCTTGCTCAGAACAGCGATGCAGGCTATGAGCAAGCCATCTACTACCTCAGTCGAACACTCATCGGGGCCGAACATCGGTACAACCCCGTTGAAAAGGAGTGCTTGGCGTTGATGTTTGCCATTCAGAAGACTCGCCATTATGTCTTAGGCCAGACAATTCATGTCATCTTCGGAGTCAATCCACAAAGAGTTCTCATGACGAAGCCAGGATCCTTGAACTCCCGGCTAGCTACATGGACGATCCTGCTAACGCCATATAATATGGTGTTCGTTCTACAAAAAGCCGTCAAGGGTCAAGCTCTGGCCGACTTTTTAGCTGCACACCCCATCCCGGAATCCTCCAGACTCTATGAAGACTCCCGGATGAGGTCCAATAATCTAACGTCACCGAAGAAAGCTCCGTCTGGCGGATGTTTTTCGATGGCGCTTCAAAAACAGGCCCCAAAGGCCAAATTATCGTAGGAGTGGGGGTAGTCTTGGTCACTCCCGATCAGCTGGTCATCCAGCGCGCCTACTCCCTTTCGAAGCCGTGCTCCAACAATGTTGCCGAGTACAACGCTCTCATCATGGGACTCCAGCTGGCACGACAGCTGGGGTTGGATCATCTGGAAGCCTACGGCGACTCAAAACTCGTCGTAAACCAGATCAGAGGGCAATACGAGATTCGCCATGAAGACCTGATCCCTTACCATGAGGTTGCGTTGAACATCATTTCAATCTTCGTGGAGTTCTTCATCGAACATGTACCTCGTTTATAAATCTGGAGGCTGACGCTCTGGCTGGCCTCGCAGCCTCGTTAGCAGCACCCTTCGGGACTCAACACTACGTCACGGTAGTTGGTCGAGACTTCGTCTGTCCTAAAAACAACCTGTGCTCAAAAGTGACGCATGCTATGTCAACAAGTGCTGGTGTTAATGTCCGAGACTGGAGATGCCCGTTCATCAACTTTGATGTTTACGGAATTCTTCCAGAAAACCCGAAAGAAGCTATCTCAGTCAGGAGACGCTGCCTTCGATTCTACTACGATACAGCTACTAAAATGCTGTACCGACGCTCCTACGATGGACTTCTCCTGCGATGTCTGTCCAACAAAGAAGCAGCCGAAGCCCTTCGAGAAGCTCACGATGGGACCAGCAGAGTCCATCAACCTGGCCCTAAGTTGCAGGATCGACTGCGACGCATGGGCTACTACTGGCCAACCATGGCCGCTGACGCTGTTGACTATGCTAAGAAGTGCCATGCGTGCCAGCTTCACGCAGACTTCATTCATATACCGTCAAAACCACTACATCCTACAGTCGCCTCCTGGCCCTTAGAAGCTTGGGGCATGGACATTGTAGGATCGATCACCCCTCCTTCATCAAGGGGACACCGCTTCATCCTAGCCATCACCGACTACTTCTCCAAATAGGCAGAAGAAGTTCCCCTGGCGGAAGTGAAGAGCTCTAGGGTGATCAGCTTCATCAAGCACCATGTCATCTACCGTTTTGGGGTACCCCGGAGGATTATCCACGATAACGGTCCTCAGTTCATCAGCCATGTTTTTAGCAGATTCAGTGACAAGAATCGCATTCAAAACGTGGCCTCAACCGCCTATAATCCGGCAGCAAACGGATTGGCCGAGGCGTTCAACAAGACTATCGTCAGGCTACTCAAAAAGGTCGTGTCATCCAATAAATGCGACTGGGACAAAAAGCTCGGTAAATGCCATTGGGCCTACCGCACAACGGTTTGGACCCCGACAGGGAACACACCTTTCTCCCTGGTCTACGGGAGCAAAGCGGTACTACCTCTCGAGATCCAGATACGCTCACTCCGCGTAGCAATCACAAACCAACTCACAGAAGAGGACAATCAACATCGTCGTCTGCGGGAACTGGAGGCACTTGACGAAAAGCGTCTCCTAGCTCAACAACGCATTGAACTCTACCAAGCCCGTATATCACAGGCCTTCAACAAGAAGGTCAAGCAAAGGACTTTCCAAGTAGGCGACCTGGTTCTGGCAGTCAGGAGGCCGATGGTGTTGACTCACAAGACACCAGGAAAGTTCGAGCCCAAGTGGGAAGGACCTTTCATCATAGAGACGGTATACTCAAACGGTGCTTACCGCCTCGCTAAATCCAATGGAGACTTGTTCATGATGCCCATCAACGGCAAGTTCCTAAAGAAGTACTACTCTTGGCATCTTTCAGACATGTACTTCTATCTCCACCCAACAAGGTAGTCTGTGGACCCAATCATCAGGGCTCACGTACACCTCCAGCAAAATCTTACGCTTCTGGAACCCAGCTGTTCCATAGCGTTCTATCTTCCAGTAGAAGGACAACCACGTCCACATTACCTCTGAGTTGTTCTCCTACACCCTACAAAGCAGAATCTTACGCTTCGTAAGACTATGCTACCCATCATGTTTACCACGTCCACATTACCTCTGAGTAAACATCCCGTACAGACAACCCCTGCATTGTCGTACATTGATCGCAGAACTTCCATGTCCACGTTACCTCTGAGTTGTTCTCGTACATTGATCGCAGAACTTCGTGCGAAAACCTTAAATTCCCACACCCGAGAAATATATCCAAAGTCAGACTATATGTCCTCACCATGCTAGCTAATATGACTATAGAAGACTAGATTGCAAAACTCAGATGACCTAGCCCATATAATTTCATCTTGACCAAAAAAAATTAAATTAAATCAACAATAAATACCCAAAAATTAAATTTATCAACGAACATCAAGATTCAAAAATGAACAAAAATCCTTCAAATTATATAACTACAAACTCGGATGCTATAGCTAACATCAAGATTCAAAATTCAATAATCTTCATCAAAATCAATAAATACAAACTCAAATTCAATAATAATACATTAAAATCAAATTCAACAACAGAAAATAAAGATAAATCAAATCAAGGAAAAAGAGTTTTTAAATCGGAGTTAAACAAGATTCTCAAGGTTCGTCCCAGGAATCTCTCAAGGGATCCTAATTGTAATTGAGTATCTTCAAAAATATATCCTATTCCTACTGCAGGCTGTAGTGGTACTCTAGTTCGAATACCACTACACAAACTCGACCTGCATGGGCCACCACTAAAAAATGTGTCACGACCCGCACCCTAGAGTAAGGGCACGAGAACGTAACAACGCCCAGCCTACGCCGCAGTGTCGACGGTAGAACGCTGTCCTAGGTCTCATTCATCTAGCAGTATAAGGATAAACAGTTTATACTCCCCGAATGGGGGTGACATAGCAGATACAGTCTAAATCACATCTAAGGTAGAGCATGATAAGGAATAGATAAAACATGAAATCCAAAAGAGATACAGCAGAGAGAAATCTAAGTGTCTAAAATACACAAACCCAGAAATACATCTCAAATCTCAAAATACAGTAATCCATAAAATAATACAACTACAGACAATGGAAATAACTATCAAAACAACCTCTACTGTGTCTCCTCTAGGCTAGCAGGCAACCCCCAGGCTATCTGTAAAATTTATCAACAGGTCCAGTCAGGACAGGAGCAAGCACAATACATCTCAACAGTTCATAGAAGGTTAGAAAATATAATCATGTAGTAAAGTAAGATACAGGTAATGAAAGAAATGCAGTATGTAAACAGAGAGAGAGAACTGTAATAGAAATATCTACTATACATAGATAACTAACAGTGGCTAGTGAGTCAGAGTACAATATAGACATGTAAATGGCATAGGATGATTCTGATGAGACACTACGGAATGATTCTGATGAGATACTACTTGGGTATTATTCACATGTCCACTTATACTCCCCCGTACCCCCAATCAATACACAAGGATCCAACCAGGTTATGTTATGATTCCATGCAAAGGCCCCCAAAGGGTGTTACATGGATGTCCCATAAATGGGGATTCTAGAAAAACCCAATAAATGGGATAAGTATTCAAGGAAGACTCTGTGATCATGAGAGTACATGTCACAAGTGATCAATGAACCAATGAAGCATAGTGATAGGCCATGTAAGTGAAACACACAGAACATAAAGTTCCCGATGCTCCCTGAAGGAATAACATCTCAAGAAGGGATCCATATAGTACCAGTCCGTGTGACCAACATGATAGTATCAAGTAAAGTAATTTAAAGCAGAAAAATAATTCTAAGCAGGATATAAAATAATCAGAGAATGTACTCGCCTGATAACCTGAATAGCTGATAGGTATAGGGGTCCAACTGAAGCCACAGAGTCCTATTTAAAGCAACACAGGTTACAAGGTGTTCAAGTAGTAATAAATGAATCTCTACAAGCAATCTATATTATCCTAGGTTCTTCTAAGTCAAATCAACTCTAGGTCAACAACGGTCAACAATCTAGTCAAACTAGGTCAAATATTGACTTATAGTTAACTTTTGGTCAACTGGTCAACTCTGGTCAAACAGGGTCAATTCTAGTCTAATTGTTAAAAATATAAAGTGTACTTCGTTATTCGTACGTCGAAACATACGACACGCAAATAGAGATGAGATGATCAACGGTAAAGTTGATAATCTTATTATAGTGATCCATATGTCCATTTTGTCAATTTCAGCGATGTGAGATCACTGGAATTGACTGAGCTCAATTTCGTTGTACTAATCCCGAAATACGAATATTATAAGAATTAATTATTAATAAATTATAAAAAGGTTAAACTCAGAGAAATTATCAACAAACATTGTCGGATGATGAAATAAACATCGCCAATGTGTCCAGAATGGTCAAATTAGCTAGGATAGCCTACCCATCGGTCCAATTTGGATACAAGGGCAAAAAGGTAATTTCGGGTCAAAACGGTATCCGTATCGGAGCCATTTTGCACCGAAAAATGTGTAAGAAAATAAGTCTATAAAATATAACAAATTATGTGTCCACGAAACCAGAATGACGATACGAACCCAACGGTATCTCCAGAATTGGATTCCGTTGACCCGATCTCATTTTGGTCCGTTGACCAGAACTTGGAATTCCGGTTTGCACGAAAATGCGTGCCGAAGCTAAAGTTCTCAAAATTTAGCAAACTATATGTCAACGAGTCCAAAATGACGATACGAACTCAACGGTATATCCGGAATTGGATTCCGATGAGCCGATCTCAAAACGATCCGTTGACCCGGATATTGGTATCTGACTTGTACCGAAATGCGTGCCAGATCCAATGTCCATCAAAACCTAGCAAATTATATGTCAACGAGTCTAGAATGACGATACGAACTCAACGGTATATCCGGAATTGGATTTCGATGAGCCGGCGTCAAAAAGTTCCGTTGACCCGGACTGTGGGACCCACTTTGCAACGAAAAATGTACGAGGGCCCATGTCCTCCAAATCTAACAAATTATATAGGAAAACATGCCAGAACGACGCCACGAGCCTACTGGTGGTGTCAGAAATGAAATCTGGAGTCCCGTGTTCAAAAATAGAATTTTACAAGTTGGAATTTACGAATTCGGACGACCAACTTTGTCGTCGAATTCAACCAATCAAACAAGCTCACAATGAAACGAAACTGGAGCGGTAGTAAGAGGGTTATACCAGCTACGCACAGGAACTGGTAGCACGCCAAATGGAGCTGCGGTAGAGGAGGTACAAGCTGACGAAGTTGACCCCACGAAACTGTCTAAATTTAATACAATTTAAACGGTCAACTTGGTGGCCGGTTTTGATGTATCAAACGATAAAATCAACGGAAGAAAATTGACATGAGTGAAGGTGGATATACCGAGATTGCGACGGAGTGAAGAAATTGCCGATCCAACGGTCGGATTTCCGACAAAACGTGTGCGAAGTCGCTGCGATGGAACGCGAATTCTGGATCGATCCCGTACGCGTCACGACGGAACTTCGTGCGAAACGCACGAATTGCCTCGACGGCGCGTCCCGGAGGACGGTGGCCTCCATGGGGCCTACCCCGGGGGTGCGCTCGGCTATGTGGGGGTTGGCCACGCCAACCACGGCGTCTGCGGCAGCGCTGCACCGCCCGTACGCGCGCGGCCAAGCGGTTCCCGGCCGACGCTGCTGTGCGCGAACGCTGCTGCAGTGCGCGGGGTGCTGCGCCCTGGCTTTGCCCGACGTAGGCACGGCCTAGCGCGGCGGGGCGGCGGCTGTTCGGGGTGGTCGACCGTCGGGTGATGGTGTTGGTGGTGATATGATGGTGGTGATGATGGAGTGGATGTGGTGGTTGTTGGTTGTGATGAGGAAGAAGGAGGAGTAGGTGGTGGTGGCCGACGACCAGGGTGGTCGACGGCGTCGGACACAACGGAGGGAGGAGCTCGACCATGTGGGTGTTGTTCGAGAAAAAGGAGTTGGCTGCTGTGGTGTTGGTGTAGTTGGTGTGTAGGAAATAATTTAAGAAAGGGAGAGAGAGAGAGAGATAACAATTGGTTATTAAATGAGAGAGGAAGAGAGAGAGAAAGAGTGAAATCTTGGGGTTAGGGCCGGTTGAGTATTGAGTGAGGGGTGTATGTGTGAGTGTGTGCTAGGAATTAGTGGTTGGGATTGTTGGAGACAAGATCAAATGCTAGGATTTAAATATAGAAAAATAGGTCATTCCTAGGGATTTAAATCAACAGAAATTTCCAATAATTATTAAAAATAGGTAGAATGAGTATTTAGTATTTTTCAAGGGTAATAAGGCTGAGGGTGATGGTGATAGAGAGTAACATGGAGCTGGGGCTGGATTCAGTCAAGCCGGGTTGTATCAAAATCGGACGTGGCGCAATAATCAAATTAAAATAGGTGTTGATAATCATTGGTAAATAAATAGCACGTGAGGATTCCAATAAATGGGACACAAGTATCGTGCGGGTAGTAGGCTCAATATGGGCCATGTCCATATTTGGGGTTGACAGGTTTTGGTCGACATGGTACCCACAAATCAAGTCGAAAAATAAATGTGATAGCCTGGGGTAAAATAAAATCGGATCATGTGTCAGAAAAGTTGTGCGAAACAAATGGAGCACAAAATGGCGTGTCTGAGTGGGACACGAAGGTCATGGGTAAAGAGCGTCTCGAGTAGATCATGCATGATGAGTTGGTTTCAAGAGAATGACTGGTCTGGTGCTCCCAAATTAAAAGTCACGGTAACGTGCTAATAATGATCAAGAAAAAGAGTGGGAAAATTAAATAATAATCAATTGGTCTAAATCGACCCGAAGTTGTGCGAAGCAGAAAGAGTACAAGGGAACAAGTTTGGATGAGACATTATATACCATCATGAAGGTAATTCTGTCCACTACAAAACTCGTGAAGAAGGTTTCCAGAGTTGAACATCCCTGACACTCCAAATATCAAAGGCACGGGAAAGTACATTTAAAGATAATTAAACAGAATAATTTATTTATTGAAACTAAATCAATCAGAAAATAAAATAAAAATAAAAAAAATCAACCCAAAATTTAGGGTGCTCACATCCTACCTACCTTATAAAAATTTCGTCCTCGAAATTAAAATGTTCATACTCCTTCTAGGTCAAACCCCCACAATCAAGTTCCAGAACTTAAATAAAACATATGATTAAAAAGGACGACATACAGGATCATGGCATACGGTGGTAGTGAAAGTCTCATCTAGGTATTCTAGTTATGCTAAACCAAAACGGTCATAGGGTATCAAAACACACAAGCAATCTAGAGTGCTAAACTAGAAAAGTTACAGAAATAACAAATCATCAAAATTGTAAGGCAGTCTACCATCCTACATAAAAACCGGTACTCATCAAATAATAAAATAAATCTAACCACCAATTATCTATTAAGGGATACTATTCAAGAAAATTAAAATCAAAAGTTAAAGAATGGAAGTCAATTGCATGGAATCCAATCATAATATATATATATATATATATATATATATATATATATATATATATATATATATATATATATATATATATATATATATATATATATATATATATATATATATATATAGCGTTAGAGAGGAAAAAGCTATATATATATATATATATATATATATATATATATATATATATATATATATATATATATATATATATATATATATATATATATATATATATATATAGCGTTAGAGAGGAAAAAGATATATATATATATATATATATATATATATATATATATATATATATATATATATATATATATATATATATATATAGCGTTAGAGAGGAAAAAGCTAGCATTATGTAAAGGTCATGTGGTTCGTATGTGTATGGGTGTATGTGGACATGTTCATATGGTTAGATAGTAGGCATGTGTGTATGTGAAATATACATAAAAGTATAGGAGGATTTGAGTTTCAAAACAATAGCTATCAAGTTATACTACTCATGGCATATTGGTTAAACAATCTACAATGCACAACCTATTTACTCATAACATGCATGGCTAACCATATCTATATATATAAAGAGTTAGAGATTTAGTTATATATCTATATACATTATAACATGTATGCCTAAGCTCTCTATATATATCTATATAGATATATAATCATGACATAGAGAGGAAGAGTTAGGTTTACATGGCAGCGTGTACTATGTTAGAGTGTGTGTGTCCTTGTACGGGGTATAGCTTAGTATTGAAAGGTCAAATCCAGTTTTAGTTCAGCATTTACATACAAAATCTGAAAATAAGCTGACATTTAAACCAGTACAATATTAACATAATGCAGTTTCAAATTTTAGGGGTTTGAAACATCACAACTAACTCAATGCTTCCAATACATACTAACATGATAGAGAAGAAACCCTAACATACTATCCATACATTTAGCTATGCATACAGTGGAATATTATATATTAAATCTGAAATTGAACTAAACAAGGAAATCAATGTAAAAAAATGTTAACATGTATTCAGTTTTAGGATTTAGAGAAATTTGAACATCAAACCAACCCAATGTTTATCACAACCTAACATGTAAGAATACGAAACCTAAATTTATATTCCCTACATACCACAATGTATATAGCTCAAAACATTACATTTAAAACAACAAATTGAACTAATATTTGAAATCCAGTATTAAGGGTTAATATGCACACAGTCTTAGATTTGACAATTTTAGACACAAAACTCAACTAAATTTTTTTTTGAATTGAAACCCTATGTATAACATACATGTGCAGTGATGTAAACAAAACTAACAACATGAAACCTATATTTGAATTACGAATTTAAACTGGAAAAGCAGAAAACCAAAAATATTGAGATTTTGACAATTTAAACATCAACAACATATTAATATGTATTTAGATAGGTGGAAAATCAAATGTAGCATGCATACGTGTCAGGCAAAGAGTCTGTGTCCACTATATATATATTCTCATGTCCCTATATAAAAAAAATCAAATTCTACATCAAGACCAACATTTAGATTCCTACCAAGATTACAAAGTAGGTGATTGATGTAATCAAGACAGTTTTATTATTATTATCATTATTTAATACAATAATAATAGCGAGAAGAAATAACGATAAAATCTGTTCTGCTTATCTGTTTAAAAGAAGAACCATTTTGAAACTCAGAGCTAAAATATCAAATTCAAGATAAGGTCTAGTAAAATCATCGATTTATTGTATTATGAAAAACTCATAGCCAAAGTTACACAAGGTTTATAAAAGCAGCTAAAGCTACTCCTAAGTTAAATAATGAGAAGCAAAATAAAACAAAACAAATAAAAAATTTTTTTGAAGGACTGAAACAAAAGTAGAGAAAACATGTTCAAAAATATTTAAGGTACAATCTGATAATCATATGCGTCTATCCAAAATCATGGTACTCTAAATCCTCGTCATACTAGTAAGCAAGGCTACGATAATCACAGAGTACTCGACTTAGGCACATACCTCTAGAATCATGGTATTTAACATTTTCGCGATGCCGCTAGCTTGGCTGCGAAAACCTTAAATTCCCACACCCGAGAAATATATCCAAAATCAGACTATATGTCCTCACCATGCTGGCTAATGTGACTATAGAAGACTAGATTCTAAAACTTAGATGACCTAGCCCATATAATTTTATCTTGACAAAAATTAAATTAAATCAACAATGAATACCCAAAAATCAAATTTATCAACGAACATCAGGATTCAAAATGAACAAAAAAAAATCCTTCAAATCATATAAATACAAACTCGGATGCTACAGCTAACATCAAGATTCAAAATTCAACAATCTTCCATCAAAATCAATAAATACAAAATCAAATTCAACAATAATCCATCAAAATTAAATTCAACAACAGAAAGTAAAGATAAATCAAATCAAGGGAAGAGAGTTTTCAAATCGAAGTTAAAATAAGATTCTCAAGGGTCGTCCCAGGAATCTCTCAGGGGATCCTAACTGTGATTGAGTACCTTCAAAAATATATCCTAATCCTACTGCAGGCTGTAGTGTTACTCTAGTTCGAATACCACTACACAAACTCGACCTGCATCGGCTACCACTAAAAACGTGTCACGACCCGTACCCTAGAGTAAGGGCACGAGAAGTAGGTACGCCCAGCCTACGCCGCAGTGTCGGCGGTAGAACGCTGTCCTAAGTCACAACATCTAACAATATAATGCTAAGCAGTTTATACTCCCCGAATGGGGGTGACATAGCAGAATGTAAACTCAATCACGTCTAAGGTAGGGCATGGTAAAGATAGATAAAACATGAAATCCAAAAGAGATACCGCAGATAGAAGTCTAAGTGTCTAAGATACACAAATCCAGAAATACATCTCAAAGCTCAAATACAGTAATCCATAAATACAACTCAAGACAACTGAAAATAAACTATGAGCAAAACCCCAGCTATCTATACAACCTCTACTGTGTCTCCTCTAGGCTAGCAGGCAACTCCCAGGCTATCTGTAAAATTTATCAACAGGTCCAGTCAGGACAGGAGCGAGCACAATACATCTCAACAGTTCATAGCAGGTTAGAAAATATAATCATGCAGTAAAGTAAAATACAGGTACTGAAAGAAATGCAGTATGTAAACAGAGAGAGAACTGTAATAAAAATATCTACTATACATAGAGAACTAACAGTGGCTAGTGAGTCAGAGTACAATATAGACATGTAAATGGCATAGGATGATTCTGATGAGACACTACGGAATGATTCTGATGAGATACTACTTGGGTATTATTCACATGTCCACTTCTACTCTCCCTTACCCCCAATCAATACACAAGGATCCAACCAGGTTATGTTATGATTCCATGCAAAGGCCCCCGAATACATAGATGTCCCATAAATAGGGATTCTAGAAAAACCTAATAAATGGGATAAGGATTCAAGGAAGACTCTGTGATCATGAGAGTACATGTCAAGAAGGGATCCATATAGTACCAATCCGTGTGACCAACGTGACAGTATCAAGTAAAGTAATTTAAAGCAGGAAAATAATTCTAAGAAGGATATGAAATGATCAGAGAATGTACTCGCCTGATAACCTGAATAGCTGATAGGTATAGGGGTCCAACTGAAGCCACAGAGTCCTATTTAAAGCAACACAGGTTACAAGGTGTTGAAGTAGTAATAAATAAATCTCTACAAGCAATCTATATTATTGTCACGACCCGCACCCTAGAGTTAGGGCACGAAAACGTAACAACGTCCAGCCTACGCCGCAGTATCGGTGGTAGAACGCTGTCCTAGGTCTCATGCATCTAACAGTATAAGGCTAAGCAGTTTATACTTCCCGAATGGGGATAACATAGCAGAATGTAAACTCAATCACATCTAAGGTAGAGCATAATGGAAGATTGATAAAACATGAAATCCAAAAGAGATACAGGAGATAGAAGTCTAAGTGTCTAAGATACATAAACCCAGAAGTAAATCTTAAAACTCAAATACAGTAATCCACAAGTAAATACAACTCCCGACAAAATGAAATAACTATCTAAACAACCTCTACTGAGTCTCCTCTAGGCTAGCAGGCAATCCCAGGCCATCTGTAAAATTTATCAACAGGTCCAGTCAGGACAGGAGCGAGCACAATACATCTCATGCAGTTCATATCATGTCAGGAAATATAAAGCAGGCAATAGAATAAGATACATGAAACGCTGTAAGAAGATGTACATGAAAACAGGAGAGATATTTGATAACTGAAAATATATATACATGATAAGTAAGAACTGTAAGTGACTAGTAATTTAGAGTACAAGATGGCATGTAATTGGCTTAGGTTGTGCATGATGAACATGAAAAGTAACAGAGTGTACATGATGGGTAAATCACATGACCATTTATACTCATCCCTACCCACAATCAATACACAAGGATCTATTCAAGTTACGTTACGGACATGATGTTTTGGTTATACAAGAAACACATGAGGAAACATGAGCGTACATGAAAGAACATGAGAGTACATGAACGTACATGTAAGAACATGAGAGAACATGAGTGTATATGAATAACGCAGAAGCAAGAAATACATGATGTACATGAAACACATGTCATAAAGTATCTGATTCGCCCGCTAAGGGGGTAACATCCTAAGAAGAGATCCGTATAGTACCAATCCGTGATGATAACGTGACAGCATCAAGTAAAAGTAATCTAGAGCGAGAATAAAATTTGTGACATGTATGAAACGATCAGAGAATGTACTCGTCTGATATCTGAATGTCCAAGGTAAAGATACTGTCCAAGGAGAGGTGTCTGGCTCCTAATTAGAACAGCACAAGTCACAACATGTCTAGAAGGGTAATATAAAGCACTACAATGCATTCTACATGAATCTAGGTCAAACTAGGCCAAAGTCAACCCTTGGTCAACTCTGGTCAACTGCACTAGTCAAACTAGGTCAAACTAGGTCATGTCCTAACTCAGCAAGTCTTACTAGGCCTAACCAAGACTTATCCTAGCAAGCACACATCAATACAAGGCTATACAAGCCAACATACACCCAACTCTATATAGCATACAATTATTCAATACTCAAATAGGCAAGAATTCATATTGGATATACACTAGGTAATTTATTACTTTAAACTATATATGTCTACACATATATACACATGCATATATTGGTATTCAACATTAGGTCTATAATTATGGCATTTCAAATGGTTATATAAACTTATATATTACAACACAATATGCTAACATATATATAATATACATACATAGCTAAGTTAACTATATTCATAAATACTTATTTAAGAGGCTATGTGTGTGTATGTGAACATGGCAAAGGGACAAGTGAGGGTTAAATGGGCATACATAGTGTATACATATCAAAGAGTGTCAAAGTGTAAGTGAACAATGTGTAAAGTGTGATAGTGTCAACATAGTGTAAGGGGGTACATGAGGTAATATAGGATTTGTGTTAACATAGAATATTACATCTCATTAACTTGTATATTGCATACATTACATCTATTATTACATTACATTCATGCTTGCATTCATTCATCATTCATTTATTCTCTTGCACTACTATATGTACCATACATTACATACTATGGAACCTACATATTCATTACAAGCCATACTTATACATGCTTACATTAGATAGAATACTTACACTTCGTACATCATTTATTTAACCATACATTCATGCTTGTATTCTCTATTTAGTTACATAATATATATATATTAACATGGGTTAAAATCAAATAGAACATTATATTACACACAAGGGTGCACAAAATGCATATGCCCAATAGTAACTCCTACTAATAATCAATACTGTACCATCTCAGCATGAATTAAAATTTAGGATTAAAGTATGTTATAGATCTATGTGTTAGCTTTCCGGAACTTTAAACGGATCGCGTTTTCGTTTCCGGAAACTCCCGGAATCGCGAAAACACCGAGAACGCGTTTGTCTTTCGTACAGCTGACACTCAAATAATTCTTCAGAAAGTTACAGAAAGAATTAGGCCTATTAATACATGTTTTTGGAAAGCTAACTTCAATACGCTTCTTTTAAAAAAAATGGAAGATTAAACCGAGCTTTGAGCTAGAAGTTATGACATTTCTAAGTTGGGGCTGAAATTAAAAACGTGGATAAAAATCATGACGGATTTGGATAGTTTGAGCCAAAAGAATACACAATATATATCCTAATTATCCACAACAATAATAGCAATAATAATATGAGGAACCACACTCACAAACTTGATTATATAATCATCATGAACCATTTATTACATATATAAATATAGATACACTCTCATTACAATATATATATATATATATATATATATATATATATATATATATATATATATATATATATATATATAAATCTATATATGTAATATGCACACATCCACAACACAAAGGACACTCCTATGACCTCCAAATGGACACAAAATGGACACAAATGGAGATACAACCATGGGGGTCATTCCTATGGGTTCAAAATAGACCTATATGCATGAGGAAATGAAAAGGAGAAGGGATTTATACCTCCCGGTAGATCGAATCGAAGAAAAACCTTCCCGGAGCGACACCGACACGTAGAGATTCCAAAAGGACACGAACGAGCTCCGAATCCTCCCAAACTTGGATAGCTTCCTCCTTGGCTAGAATGGAGAAGGAAAAAAGAAGATTTGGTGGTGAAATAGAATAATTTGGTGGAGAAATTGCTAGGGATTGCTCTCTAGGAATTTGGGGAAGAACAAGAGAGAGAAAAATAGATGGATAATGACAAATGGAAGGCTCAACCCTATCCTTATTGTGGCTGGTCATAAAGGTGGTTTTGTCCTATTAGGAAAAGTCCAAAAGCCCCTACTAATCTATTCTATGAGTATTAGGAAAGGACTAATTGGTTGGGGCTAAATTAGTCATTCTAAAGTCTCAAATCACACTAACCATATCCATAATAATTAGTCTAACCTCTAACTAAAATATTTCTATCATGTGGACTAAAATTAATATCATGTGGGCCATGCCTAACTAGTGTGTGGGTCCCACTAGAGTCAAACTATCCCCGGGTCCCCGTTTCAAGTCGGATTGAGTTGAAATTCGAACCCGACTCAAATAACCCCAAAACAATATCATAAATAATAAAATAATATCAAAATAATTCAAAGAGGTCAAATGCAAAAAAAAAATATCCTTAGGCCAAAATGACATTAAAATATCATAATCACATGGTTAGGCTCTAGGTCAAACAGTCTCTAGGGTTTCACTAGCAAAACGTCAAAACCACAAGTCATTGATTTAAATAATTTTAAAATGATTTAAAATTACCAAAAATTATATCATGAATTAAATATCATTATTAAAATAATTATAAACACGAAATTTCAAAATTACCCTCATTTGGGAAACTGGGTGCTACAACTCTACCCACCTTAGAAAAATTTCGTCCTCGAAATTAAAATATCCATACTCCCTCTAGGTCAAACCCCCACAATCAAAGTCCCAGATTAAAACAAATCATGTGATCAAAAGGACGACATATAGGGTCATGGCATACGGTGGTAGTGAAAGTCTCATCTAGGTATACTAGTCATGCTAACCGAAACGGTCATAGGGTATCAAAATATACAAGCAATCTAGGGTGCTAAACTAGAGAAGTTACAGAAACAACAAACCATCAAAACTGTAAGGCGGTCTACCATCCTATATGAAACTGGTACTTATCAAAACAAAATAAAGGCAACTACCAATTATCTGAAAAAGGGTACAGAAAATCAAATTCAAAAATTAAGGAATTGAAAATCACTTGCATTGAAATCCAAATCACAATATATATATATATACAGAGAGAGCGTTAGAGAGGAAAAACTAGCATTATATAATGTTATGTGGTTTGTGTGTGTATGGGTGTATATGAAATATACATGAAATTGTATATGAGCTATCCTGTTACACTACTCATGGCATATGGATTAACAACCTACAATACACAACCTATTTAATCATAACATGCATGGCTAACCATAAACATCTATAAGAGGTAGAGATTTAGTTATGTATATACATATATTATAACATGTATGCCTAAGCTCTATATATATCTATACAAGTATGTGATCATAACATAAAGAGGAAAGGTTAGGTTACATGACAACGTATACTAAGTTAGGGTGTGTGTGTCCTTGTACAGGGTTATAGCTTAGTATTGAAAGGTTAAACCCAGTTTTAGTTCAGCATTTACATACAAAATTTGAAAATAAGCTAACACTTAAACCATGATAATATTAACATAATGCAATTTCAAAATTAGGAGTTTAAAACACCACAACTAATTTCAATGCTCCCAATACATCCTAGCATGATAGAAATGAAACCCTAACATACTATCAATACGTTTATCTACGCATACAGTCAATATTACATGTTAAATCTGAAATCGAACTAAACATTTGAAATCAATGTAAAAATGTTAACATGTTTTCAGTTTTCAGGATTTTGGAGAAATTTGAACATTAAAACCAACTCAATGTTTATCACAACTAACATGTAAGAATATGAAACCTAACATTATATCCCTACATACAACAATGTACACAGCTTTAAATATTATATTAAAGAAAATAAAACAGCAATTTAAACTAAACATTTAAAATCCAGTATTAAGGGTTAATATGCACACAGTCTCAGATTTGACAAATTTAAACACAAAACTCAACAATTTTTTTTAAAATGAAACTCTAGGTATGACATACATGTGCAGTGATGTAAACATAACTAATAACATGAAATTTATATTTAATTTACGAATTTAAACTGTAAAAGCAGAAAACCAGAAATATTGGGGTTTTGAAAATTTAACATCAACGACATATTAATATTTATTTAGATAGGTGGAAATCAAGTGTAGCATGCATAAGTGTCAGGAAAGTATCCACTATATATATTCATATATATATTCTCATGTCCCAATATAAAAAAATTAATTCTACGTTAAGACTAACATTTAAATTCCTACCAAAATTACAGAGTAGGTGATTGACAAAATCAAGACAGTTTTATTATCATTATTATTCAATACAAGAATAATAGCAAGAAGAAATAACGATAAAATCTGTTCTGCTTATCTGTTTAAAGAAGGAACCGTTTTGAAATCCAGAGTTAAAATATCAAATTCAAGATAAAGTCTAACAAAATTATCGATTCATTGTATTATGAAAAACTCATAGCAAAAATTACACAAGGTTTATAAAACCAACTAAACTTACTCCTGAGTTAAATAATAGGAAACTAGACAAAACAAATAAATAAATAATAATTCTTTTTTTTGAATGACTGAAACAAAAATAGAGAAAACATGTTCAAAAACATTTAGGGCGCAATCTGATAATCATATGCGTCTATCCAAAATCATGGTACTCTAAATTCTCGTCATACTAGTAAGCAAGGCTACGATAATCACAGAGCCCTTGACTTATGCACATATATCTAAAATCATGGTATTTAACATTTTTGCGGTGCCGCTAGCTTGGCTGCGAAAACTTTAAATTCTCACACCCGAGAAATATATCCAGAGTCAGACTATATGTCCTCACCATGTTGGCTAATGTGACTATAGAAGACTAGATTCCATTACAAAGATGACCTAGCCCATATAATTTCATCTTGCCAAAATAAATAAATTAATCAATAATGAATACTCAAAAATCAAATCAAATTTATTAACGAACATCAAAATCCAAAAATGAACAAATCCATCAAAATACAAACTCGAATGCAACAACTATCATCAAAATTCAAAATTCGACAATCATCCATCAAAATTAATAAATACAAACTCAAATTCAACAATAATCCATTAAAATCAAATTTAACAACAAAAAGTAAAAATAAATCAAATCAAGGGAAAAAGAGAGTTTTCAAATCGAAGTTAAAATAAGATTCTCAAGGGTCGTCCCAGGAATCTCTCAAGGGTTCCTAACTGTGATTGAGTATATTCAAAATATATCCTAATCCTACTGCAGGCTATAGTGGTACTCAAGTTCGAATACCACTACATAAACTCGACCTGCATGGGCCACCACTAAAAACGTGTCACGACCCGCACCCTAGAGTTAGGGCACGAGAACGTAACAACGCCCAGCCTACGCCGCAGTATCGGTGGTAGAACGCTGTCCTAGGTCTCATGCATCTAACAGTATAAGGCTAAGCAGTTTATACTCCCCGAATGGGGATGACATAGCAGAATGTAAACTCAATCACATCTAAGATAGAGTATAATGGAAGATAGATAAAACATGAAATCCAAAAGAGATACATGAGATAGAAGTCTAAGTGTCTAAGATACATAAACCCAGAAGTACATCTCAAAACTCAAATACAGTAATCCACAAGTAAATACAACTCCCGACAAAATGAAATAACTATCTAAACAACCTCTACTGTGCCTCCTCTAGGCTAGCAGGCAATCCCAGGCCATCTGTAAAATTTATCAACAGGTCTAGTCAGGACAGGAGCGAGCACAATACATCTCATGCAGTTCATATCATGTCAGGAAATATAAAGCAGGCAATAGAATAAGATTCATGAAACGCTGTAAGAATATGTACATGAAAACATGAGAGATATTTGATAACTGAAAATATATATACATAATAAGTAAGAACTGTAAGTGACTAGTGATTTAGAGTACGAGATGGCATATAATTGGCTTAGGTTGTACATGATGAACATGAAAAGTAACAGAGTGTACATGATGGGTAAATCACATGACCATTTATACTCACCCCTGTAGAAGCATGGAATTTCACAACCAGAAAGCCCATGCGCCAGACACTACATGCGCCAGAACTCAGATGAAGAACTTCACAGCAAAGTCAATGACTATAGACATTTGAAGGACTTTTTATTTATATATAAAAGTCTATTACATGTCTAGAAAAGGTTGTACAAAGGAGAATTCCTACAAAGGAAAGAGCCTAAGTCTACAGCCAGCGGCCATCATGCGCCTTCAGATAAGCGCAGCAACCACCATGCGTCTCCAGATAGGCGCAGCATCACTATGCGCCACCAATGAGGCGCAGCAGATATCATGCGCCTCCATCCAGGCGCATCCTATCATCTCTTCAGCACCTCAGTTATGTGCATCCCTTCAGCCAAATTCTTCCAGCCAGGCTCACCTGGCCGAGCAGAGCCCAGTTATGTGCCGCTCTTCCAACCAGGCTCGCCCGATAAATGCTTCGACACAAAGCATTTAACCCTCTGGCTGGAACCAAGGAAGATAAGAGCACCGCAAATGCTGTGGCCAGGGGAGGCTTCGAAAGATCCTCCAAAGCCGAAGGAAGACCGTGATCGAAACCATGGCTAAAGGAGCAGCTTTCGACACGATCAAAGTGGGGAAACCCCGCTTTGCAGGAAGAGAGAGCCTTGCACCGCCATTCCGATCTACGGCTCTTCCGGAATAACGGAGACGAGGCTCGAGCATCCTTATCTTTGGATGCAACAGGCACCTTCCGCCTGCCTCAGAAGCCCTCGAATCCGTCTTTTGGATGTAACAGTCACCTTCAAGTGCATCAAAGACAACACAGCGTCTCATCTTCACCCTCGGGAGCACTTCGTCAGCAGAATGCACCCGTATGTTCAAATTCATATTGGAAGTACGTGAGGGAATGAGAAGCAAATCTTCTCTCCATGCCACTATTTATAGGCCGGGCAGATCAAACCCACGCGCCAAGTGGATGGCCCTCCGAATTCCGTGCAATGAATTTACATTAAATGGATGAACCGGACGCCTCGAATTCAGCCAAACGGCTATTTATAGCACTCGAAGAGCGAGACAGCCGCATCATTAAAAGACATGTCCGATGCGCCAGCCAGACAGCGCATCACACGGACGCGCCTTTCGGCGTCAGGCGTATCATACAGACGCGCCCTACAGTACTCGGCACATTATAAAGGATGCGCCCCCACACATCTCCATACCGAGTGGAACGCCAACCGACGCGCCCACTCAGCTGTCCATCGAACGTCACCAACATTAAATGCTGAACTGACAGAGTTGGCAGCACGCCTCCCAAAGTCTGAACAAGTGACAGCTTTTTCAGAGAACGAAGCATCGGCAACGTCAGCATCATCATGACTCCGACGGCTACTGCCACGTGGACATCCGCATGCGCCTCTACGGCCATGCGTCCATCCGCATGCGCCTCTACGGCCATGCGTCCATCCGCATGCGCCTCTACGGCCATGCGTCCAAACCCGCATGCGCCTCTACGGCCATGCGTCCAAACCCGCATGCGCCTCTATGGCCATGCGTCCAAATTAGCATGCGCCTCAAAAGCCATGCGCCTCAGACTGCTCTCTGATCCCGAAAGACAGAAGGAAAGTCGCCTGCATGCGCCTCAAAAGCCATGCGCCCCAAATGGTTTGTAACTCCTAAAGGTTATGAGCCGCAGCCTCCTCCTACGCCCAATCCAAGGCACAGCCCACCAGATCACTCCTCTCCACCAAATCCGAGATCTTCGAACCATGAGTCGACGACACGTGTCTTTTGACTCAACTCGTCCAAGATTTCAGCAACGGAAAGATCTTCTCTCTGCTACGTGCCGGCTCACCACAGCAGCATGAAGAGTTCTCCCCCTCGATCAGGGCGCAGCATCCAGGCGCCTCCATCAGCAACCTCTACGTGGCGTTCCCACACCGGCGCATCCTACATGCGCGCATGAGCAGCCGGCCTGCAAAACTATAAATAGAAGGGTCATCTCCTTCACACACACACAGAGACTCAGAACAGAAGACTCACAAAAAAGAATCCACAACAGAGAATCACCAGAGAGGCAGCTCTAGACACTCAACGTCTTACTCCTCTCAGCAAGCTCCAGCACCCAGAGCAATCAACACCTTCAGAGAACCGATAACCGCCGTCAGCCGGTCAACGGAGTCAACGCATTACCACTCGCTCCATTGGCACTAAGGACCCAGCTTAAACAAAAGTGTACTCCTAGGACTACATCTAAGTCCTATATTGTATCACTGTTCTGTTTGTATTAAGATTTCAATCAAAACAATTTTAATGGCAAACAAGCTGGCGACTCTGCTGGGGACCTCTTTCTCCTCTACCGAGAAAGTCGTGTCACAGGCCGACGACGTGAAGGTGGGCTCCTCCCACAAGACGCTGGTAGTGCGCCTCAATCAACAGGCGTACGAGGAGTTCATTTCTGAAGGAAGTGCGAGTCCTTCGAAGCGGCTGTCGAAGCCGAAGAAGACCCGCGCAGTCTGGGTGCGCAAAGTCGACGCCTCGGGCACCACCGTTGAAGGGGATGCGCCCGTCCAGCCTTCCCTTCCTGTTGACGTCCTCAGCAGTCAAGGTGCGCCCGCTGATGCAGCGCATCTCTCGGGGAAGCGTGCGGCTGACCACGTTCCCCAGCCATCTTCCTCTCAGGCGAGGAAGATACGTCGACGGAGCAGGGGCGCAGCCAATGCCCCCCGCATTACTTCTGATGCGCCACAAAGAGCCTCTGTCTTTGACAGACTCACTCGCTGTAACGGCGAGGAGAATTTGGATGCTGAGTACTATGCGCCCCAGCGGGCTGGTACGAAGAAATCCAAGGCGGCACGGGCCATGCTCCACAAACGTGCTATGCCAGCAGCCGGCCAGAGGCACGCGCTTACAATCACGCGCGCTGCCGATGGCAAGCTGTACAAGGTTGACTCAAGTGCTCCTGCACCGACAACGAGTCGACCTTCAAAGTCCTCATCTCACTTGGGCGCATTCACTGCGTACACAACCAAGCCGAGAGAGGCAAACTCAGTGGTCTTGAACTCCCGCGCCTCCTCTGGTTGTGCGTTTGAGGTCCGTTCAAGTCACTTCAAATGCTGTGGTTCCCCCACTACTGATCGTGATGCCTGCTTGGTATTAGATCAGGGGGCGCAGCACTCACCCGACCACCCCGGCGCTTGGCCCTGCCATGCGCCTGAGAGGGGTGTGAGGGTAGCACTCTCCTCCAACGACTTGCGCAACGTGATCACTCACAAGCGCCGGTCAGGAGAGTTGACCAACAAGCACGATGCGCCTCTCACGGGGCACACTTGTGCAGTGGTCACCATCAACTGCTGTTGTAAGACGGCAGTACCGCCAAAGCAGTCGGTCTTCCAACGGCTACAATCATCGACACCCCTCCGACATCGCCTTGGGACAAAGGTGTCAGCAGAAGAGGAACTAAAGATTGTGTCATACAACGTGATCTCCAATTCCTCATCTGTCCGGAAGACGACTGCCAATTCCTCGTCTTCATCTAAAAGCCAGTCGAGGAAAACCAAGGCAGCTGTCACAATCTCTGGGGTGTTCGAAGGCACTCGGTCAAGGAAGAAGTCCTTGGAGGAAGCTGGGGGTAGCCAGACCCTTGTTCAGCCTCCTTCCGAAGACGAAGATGTCCAAAGCACAGCTGCGGCGGATCTTCATCAAAGCGAAGATGGCCTCCCTGAAGCCCCTCAAAATGACGATGTCCTCCAAGACACTGCCGGGGGTAGTGCTGAAAATGAAGAGGCCCTTCAAGACAGAGCTGAGGGCAGTCAGGCCCTTGCAGATGCGCCTGTCGAAGACGAACTCCAGAATATGGCTGGGGGTGGCCAAACACCAGGAGAAGTAACTCCCCCACATGAGAGTGAGGCTGAGAGCGAAGCCTCAACTAATCCATCCACTTCCGGCCGTGTCATGACAGTATACATGATCGGGGGTGATCTTGAGGCTGATGCGCCGCCACAGGACATTGTCCAGCGCATAGACTCGTTAGAGGGTGGACTCAAAACCCTCTCTGCCTCAATGCAAGCACTGACTCAAGCAGTGTTTGAGATGCGGTCGGCCTTGATCAGGACACCTTCAAATGGTCCCGACCCAGGAGCTAATGGAGAGTCGAGTGTGCCCCTCCAGCGGACACCCTCAGACACAGAAGCACCCCGGACATCGGAGCCCTCAAACGCTCCACTCCAGGTGGTACCTCCTTTCCCGGCTCCTAGCTCCACGGAGGACGTGGTCGAAATGATCAAAGATCTGCGGGAGCGCTTCGAGTCCAAGAACAGGCAGGAGGAACGCCAGAAGATGGGCATTCCCCAGCCTTATCCACTTGAGTGGAACAAGGTGGTTTATCCCCCAAAGTATAAACCACAGACACTCACGCCGTATGACGGGAAGGACTCTCCACGACGGTACTTGACGTACTTCCAATCGCAGACAGGGCATCTTCCGAAGGAGGACGCGCTCCTCACCAGCATCTTTGTTGGGGCCCTGAAAGGGGTGGCGTACGACTGGTACTGCAGCCTCCCCGATAATTCCATATCGTCCTTCGACGACCTGACACGCCTCTTCCTCGACCGCTTCTACGACGGTGGGAAGGACATGACGATGGCGTCTCTCATTGAGATACGCCAGAAGGACAAGGAAACGGTTCGGGCATTCATCGAACGCTTCCGTCAGGCCTGCTTCAGGTTACCTCCAGGCATGCCAGAACATGCGCTTCTCTCCGCTTGCAGTATGAACATGCTACCTGCAGTAAAGCTCTGGCTTAACTCTACTCCCCCTCCCGATTGGAGCTCCCTAATCATTGAAGCTGAAGCTGCAGAGAAGAAGGCGGCCAATGCACGTCTTCTGGGTGTTAGCTTCCCCGCCTTTGACGATAAGGGGAAAAAGTCCGCAACCAACAATTCCGGACGAGAAACAAAGGGGAAACAGGCATTGACAGTTAATGCCTCGAAGGGCGCATCTGCGCCTACTCAAAAGCCTCCATTGGCACCGAGACCCAAGGAGGTCTATTCATTCAATGATGACGACACCCTGCAACTCTTTGAGATACTGAAGCAGGGTGACAAGATCAAGCTTCCGGACCCGAAGCGGCCCGATGAAGTCGGGAAGGTGGACAACCCAAGGTACTGTCACTACCATCGGTTTGTCGGACACCCGACTAAGGACTGCTACGTCCTCAAAAATTACATCCAGCGCATGATCAATGCGGATGTAATTTCCGTCAATTACGAAGAGAAGACGGTGTCAGCTAATGTGGTGTCACTACAGTTCGGCACCTTGCCGCCGACTACCACACAAGATGGCGTCGTCCCCATCCCTAAGGCGACAATGGAGGTGGTGAATTTGCCACCCATCCGTGACAATGTGAGTGGACTTGCCCCACTCACCACATCTCGAGGAGAGGTCCTCTGGGTTCACCCCGACCTCGTCTCCGAGGTAACTCAACCGGAGGTACGCCCTACCTCCAAAGCAAAAGGCAGGAAGATCAAGTCTTGCCGCACGGTCTCTTCTTCAGCGGAAGAGGCGCTTCATGTGCAGACGCGTGCACAACAGAACTCCCAGCCCGGTGAAGCTGCCGCCGAAGTGGTGCCTCCTGGCACCATCCCTGAGGAGGGTCCATCCAAGCCCTCAGCAGCCAATAAACAAAAGCAAGTGGAGGCCCGTTTCGACAGACCTCTGCGGAAAGAAAATGCTTCGGGGCTAGCCAAGCCCCACAATTTTGACATTCTGGCACAACTGGCCAGTACTCCTGCACGCCTGTCTTTGTTCGAGCTCCTGCGTCTCTCCAAGGACTCCCGAGAAGCTCTCTGCGAAGCTCTGAAGGATGCCGAATCCTTTCTCAGTCAGGTCAAGCAGCCTGAAGACCTCCCAACTACTTGTGCACACTGTCATTGTGCGGATGAAGTTATCCCAAACATAACCTTCACCCAACAAGACATGCTGCTCAAGCATCACCGACATAACCGACCGTTGTATTACACAGGGTACATCGGTTCGGAAAAGGTGAGCAGGATTCAGATCGATCCGGGGTCTTCCCTAAGCATCATTCCAAAGGCGCTGCTATCAAAGCTGGGGATCCCAATGTACCGGCTGGCGCCCTCCAATACGACCATCAGCGGCTTTAACGCCAGCAAGAGCGAGCCACTGGGCAAGATCCGGCTGAAGTGTCACATCGGCAGCCTCAAAACTGAGGTAACTTGTTATGTGGTGGATGCCGAGGTCAACTACAACATCTTACTCGGACGACCATGGTTACATGAGTACATGGTGGTGCCCTCCACGCTCCACCAATACATGAAATATGTATCCACCAACGGCGTCATCCGGACGGAGTTTGCAGATATCGATCCCTTCAAAGGGATTGAGGCCTACTTCACCGACTCCGACTTGTACAAGCCACTTGACGAGGAGGAAGCCAACGACGCCGATGATGAAGCAGAGACGGCAACAGAGCCGGACTTGGAACCCGAAGCGACTCCTGACGCCCCCTTGAAAATCCGTCTGAAAGGGAGACCACCCCAGAAGGCGCCTCCAATGAGCATCAAGCTATCAGGAAAAGCGCCAGCTCGCGAAGCCCCCCTGAAGATACGCCTCAAGGGGAAGCCACCACAAACAGCGGCTCCCCTAGCGGTAAAATTACAAGGGAAGGCGCCACTCATCGAAGGCGCAACCGAGGCACCCCTCAAGGTGCGTCTTAAAGGCAAGCCGCCGCAGTCATCCAAGATGCCGGAGAGGGCTCACATAACCCTCTCAGACCCCAAAGTCGGAGCGGTGGAGGACTCTCCTGATCCGGCCCCAGTGCTTACAGATGAGGAGCTTGGCGAATATATCTCTGTCGATGTAGACGCACCCTCCTTCGACAATGTAATCCCACGGGATAAAATCTCGTACTTTATCAATAATAGAGTGTCTTTCAATTATTCTTGTCTTCCACACTGGAATGCCATGTATACATTAGACAACGCTCTACGGTCGTTGCAAACACAAGTAACGACTGTCTACCATAATCAAATAGTCCCGTCTCAAGGAGTCTTCATAGTCCCTCCACGAAGCCGAGACGAAGGCACCATCATCTCGGGCAAAATCGAGCGTCGTCGGAACCTCCCGTCGATCGAGCCCGAACCTGATACCAGCAGGGTACAAGTATATCGATACACAGATGCGGCTAAGCACATCATCCAAAAGATGGGCTACGACCTGAAAAGCAACAAAGGCCTAAACTACGGCAAGGGTCGGCATCTCCCTGTCCGGCTTTCAATGCCCAATGGAAAGCCACAGGATTACTATAATCGGACTCGACGGGGGTTAGGCTATGTCACGCCGCCATCAACTCCAGAGAGTTCAGACGCAGAAGACATAGAACATTCCCACTCATCAGAAGCTTCGACGTGGGATTCCGATACCAGTATTGGATCAGTCTTCAGGAAAGTGCTGTCAGCTAACATGACATCGGCGCAACCTCAGAAAGATGAAGGCGAAGACCAACCGCCGGAACCCTTCGAAGAGGAACCCTGGGCTCAACGCCTAGGAGAACAATGTGAGTCTCGTTTTGAGTTACGAGAACCTCCCACCGAAGACGAAGTCGAGCAGATCGACCTCGGGGATGGGTCTTCTTCTAAACCCATCTTTATCAGCAAAAGCTTGGAAGGAGAAGACCGAAAATCTTTAGTCCAACTCGCTAAGGAGTATATCGACGTCTTCGCCTGGAGCTACGAAGACATGCCGGGTCTCGATCCACAGATCGCGATGCATAGGTTGAACATCTTACCAGATGCCAAACCTATCAAACAACAACAGCGACGCTTCCGCCCGGACATCATGAACGCCATCGATCAGGAGGTAGACAAACTCTTGACCAGTGGCTTCATCCGTGAGGAACAACACCCAGACTGGGTAGCCAACGTCGTCCCTGTCACCAAGAAGAACGGGAAGATACGAGTCTGTATCGACTTCAGGGATCTCAACTTCGCTTGCCCGAAGGATGAATTCCCGCTCCCAATCACCGATGTAATGATCGACAACACATGTGGCTTTGAACGCATGTCCTTCATGGACGGGTATTCAGGCTACAATCAAATCAAGATGTTCCCCGATGACGCAAAACACACGTCATTCAGGACTCCAAAGGGTGTTTTCTGCTACACCGTAATGCCCTTCGGCTTGAAGAACGCCGGTGCAACGTATCAGCGAGCTATGAGCACCATCTTCCGTCAACATCTTCGCAAGACAGTTGAGTGCTATGTTGACGATATCGCAGTCAAGAGCCGCCTCAAAAGAGATCACCTACAGGACTTGAAGACGGTCTTCGATCTCATGCGGGCGCATCAACTCAAAATGAACCCCGCTAAATCCTTTCTGGGGGTTTCTAGCGGCAAATTCTTGGGCTTCGTCATCACAGCAAAAGGCATTCATGTCGATCCCGAGAAGACTAAAGCCATCCTTAACATGGACCCTCCGAAGAACCTTCGAGAACTTCGGGGCTTACAGGGACGTTTGGCATACATCCGGAGGTTCATAGCGAACCTCTCCGGTAAATGTCAACCCTTTACTCAGCTCATGAAGAAGGGAGTCTCTTATGTCTGGACAGAGGAGTGCCAAAAGGCTTTCGACGACATCAAGGCTTACTTAACAAGCCCGCCAGTCCTAGTGGCACCTGTCGCCGGCAAACCATTCCTCCTCTACGTCCGTGCCATGGATCATTCCCTCGGCGCTTTGCTGGCTCAAAACAGCGATGCAGGCTACGAGCAAGCAATCTACTACCTCAGTCGAACACACATCGGAGCCGAACACCGGTACAACCCCGTTGAAAAGGAGTGCTTGGCTTTGGTGTTTGCCATTCAGAAGACTCGTCATTACGTCTCGGGCCAGACAATTCACGTCATCTCCCGAGTCAATCCGCTCAGAGTTCTCATGACGAAGCCAGGGTCATTAAACTCCCGGCTGGCTACATGGGCGATCCTACTAACACCATACAACATGGTGTTTGTCCCGCAGAAGGCAGTCAAGGGTCAGGCTCTGGCTGACTTTTTAGCTGCACACCCCATCCCAGAATCTTCAAAACTCTATGAAGACATCCCGGATGAAGTTCAAGAATCAAATGTCACTGAAAGAAGCCCCGTTTGGCGGATGTTCTTCGATGGCGCTTCAAGAACGGGCCCCAATGGCCAAATCATCGCAGGAGTGGGGGTAGTCTTAGTCTCCCCCGATCAGCTGGTCATCCAGCGCGCATACTCCCTTTCGAAGCCGTGCTCCAACAATGTTGCTGAGTACAATGCACTCGTCATGGGACTCCAGCTAGCACAACAGCTGGGGGTGGATCATCTGGAAGCCTACGGCGACTCGAAACTCGTCGTAAACCAGATTCGGGGGCAATACGAGGTTCGCCATGAAGATTTGATCCCTTACCATGAAGTTGCATTGAACATCATTTCAACCTTCACTGGGTTCTTCATCGAACATGTACCCCGCCTACAAAACTTGGAGGCTGACGCTCTAGCTGGCCTCGCAGCCTCATTGGCCGCGCCCCTTGGGACTCAACACTATGTCACGGTAACTGGCCGAGACTTGATTTGTCCCAGAAACAACCTATGTTTGCAAATGGCTCACGCCATGCCGACAAACACTGGGGTTAATGTCCGAGATTGGAGGTTCCCGTTCATCGACTTCGCTGTCTACGGAATCCTTCCAGAGGACCCGAAGGAAGCCGTCTCAGTCAGGAGACGCTCTCTTCGATTCTACTACGATACAGCCACTAAAATGCTGTACCGACGCTCCTTCGACGGGCTTCTCCTTCGATGCCTGTCTAACGAAGAAGCGGCCGAAGCTCTTCGAGAAGCTCATGACGGAACTTGCGGAGCTCACCAACCAGGGCCTAAGTTGCAAGATCGACTGCGACGTATGGGCTACTACTGGCCAACCATGGTTGCCGACGCAGTGGAATATGCTAAGAAGTGCCATGCATGCCAAGTTCATGCAGACTTCATACATACACCATCTGAACCTCTACATCCTACAGTCGCCTCCTGGCCATTCGAAGCCTGGGGCATGGACATTGTAGGGCCAATCACCCCTCCTTCATCGAGAGGACACCGCTTCATCCTGGCCATCACCGATTACTTCTCCAAATGGGCGGAAGCAGTCCCACTAGCAGAAGTAAAAAGCTCCAGGGTGGTCAGCTTTATCAAACACCATGTCATTTACCGTTTCGGGGTACCCCGGCGAATCATCCATGACAATGGTCCTCAGTTTATCAGCCACATTTTCAGCAGGTTCTGTGACAAGAATCGCATTCAAAACGTGGCCTCAACCGCCTACAATCCGGCAGCAAACGGATTGGCCGAGGCATTCAACAAAACTATCGTCAGACTACTCAAAAAAGTCGTGTCATCCAACAAACGCGACTGGGACGAAAAGCTTGGCGAATGCCTTTGGGCCTACCGCACAACGGTACGGACCCCAACAGGCAACACTCCATTCTCCCTGGTCTACGGGAGCGAAGCAGTACTGCCTCTCGAGATACAGATACCTTCGCTCCGTGTGGCCATCACAAACGATCTCACAGAAGAAGACAATCAACGTCGTCGTCTGCGGGAATTGGAGGCACTTGACGAAAAGCGTCTCCTAGCTCAACAACGCATCGAACTTTACCAAGAAGGTCAAGCAAAGAACTTTCCAAGTTGGCGACCTGGTTTTAGCAGTCAGAAGGCCAATGGTGTTAACTCACAAGACACCAGGGAAGTTCGAGCCCAAATGGGAAGGGCCTTTCATCATCGAGACGGTATACTCAAACGGTGCTTACCGGCTCGCCAAACCCAATGGGGACTTGTTCATGATGCCCATCAACGGCAAGTTCCTAAAGAAGTACTACTCTTGACATCCTCCAAGACATGTATTTCCCCAAATAACCTCTTTTCACAAAATCAATCGCTTCCGGAACCCAGCTGTTCCGTGGCATCCTTCCGTAGAAAGATAACCACGTCCACATTACCTCTGAGTTGTCTCTCTACATCCTACAAAGCGGAACCTTACACTTCGTGAGCTTACGCTATCCTTTATGTTTACCACGTCCACATTACCTCTGAGTAAACATCCCGTACAAGCAACTCCTACGTTGTCGTACATTTGATCGCAGAACTTCCATGTCCACATTACCTCTGAGTTGTTCAGCGTATCCCACAGGATCATTCCTACCACGTCCATAAACACCTCTGAGTAGGAAGATTCTATCATTTGAACCTAATGATTGCCATGTCCACATTACCTCTGAACAAACATGTTGGTTCCTTTATACTTATTATCTGTACCTAAAAACCAAGGTGCGCAAAAGATAATAGGTCCACATAAATCATCAAGTTCATGAAATTAAAAATGAACACATCAAAGAGATAGTGTATTTCTTTATTTTTAAAAAGGGAGTACAGAAATACGCTATTTCCCCAGCAAGAGTTGCAAAAACACACAAAAAAGAAGAGAAGCTACAATCCCCGATCCTCCCCAGGGTGGGATGAGAGTTCTCTGACTCGACGTCTCAGGTCGACAGTGCGAGTTTCCACAGTCACCTGGACTCGCAGCTCGGCTTCTTGACGCATTAACCCGACAGCCTCAGCAGAAGTTTTACTCTCATACTTCTCATCAAGCTGTCGTCGCTGTTGAGCCAAAGCAAGGGTCCGCTGAGTAAGAGTCGTTTCCTCCCGTTTGAATGCCACGTGTTCAGCCAGGACGCGCTCAGCCTCTAGTTGAAGTTGGGCCCGCTGGTCTTCAAGACGGCGCATCTGAGTCAACTTCTGCGATGTTAGCATCCACCGCAGCTCGCTTCTCCGTCATCTTCTTCATAGATTGAGACAGCTGCTCCGCCGCAGCCTCAGTCCCAGCCACTTCACGCTCCCAACTGCTCACCTCGGCTCGATGGGAAGCCTCGATCTCAGCCATCGACTTTCCTATCTCTGCATCTACCAAGACCGAGAGGTCATTTCGTTGGATGCGCTGCAATTTCGCGAGCCGCTCGTCCAGCTCCATCACCGAAACCTCCAGAATTTCGGCCATATGGTCATGGCCCTGGTGAATGCGGATCAGCTCGATACAAGGCATTGCCAAAGCTTTTGCCGTCGCAAAGCTCCCCTTGGCATCTACCACTGCAGATACACCTTTCTCCAGCATTTTGTACACTCCCTCGACGAGGAATTTCACATACCCGTCGGCTTCCGCCAGCACCTGCGGCGTCATAGCAGGAGTTGAGGGAGCTACTACAGTTTGCGGACCGGAGGAAGATCCGCTGACCTCGATCTGAGAGGTTTGAATCTCGGCAGCAATAGGCTCTTCATCAACAGGGCCCAGACTGCTGGCCCGAGGAGTCAAAGGAACAGAAGGAGCAGGCATATGCGTCGTGATAGTACCCCAAGTGGAAGGAGCAACAGAGGGTTCCACACCCTTACCCTTCTCAAGACTGGAGAAATCACCGACGTCAACGGCTACCTCTTCCCCCGACATTCTATCAGCATCAGCCGCCTCCCCCGGCAAAACGGGGAGGTCAACATTTATCTCTTGGCCAGCCCCAGGAGACAAGACTGGCAGAAGAGTCTCATTCTTCTCAAGTCCCTCTACAGGGACAGAATCTGTCGCTACCGCCTGATCGGTAGCCATCTCTATGTCCATGGTTGAAGCCAAGGAAGGATTCGGCAATGATTCAGCCGACCTCCCTTCATCATGACCAGGAGGGGAATCAACCCTCTCCTCTATCCCCACTGCTTCTGCTGCCCCCGCAACGGACCCTTGCAACGCTGGAGGGACGTCACCAGAAGGCGACGAACTCCAATCCACTTCATCATCAGGATGCCTCGAGTCGGTAGGACCCTCAGCATCCAAGGCCTCCACGGCAGATGGTACTATCCCAGAAGTTGTCGCGACTTCAAAGTCAGGAGATACTAAAACCTCCGCGGGAACATCTTCGGGACCCTCATCCACAGGAGACAACATCGTTGGTGGAATGCGCTCCTCAGAAGAGCCTGCCACCTCCTTCGGCTTACTGGTGCCCGATTTCGAAGCACGAGACTTCTTCTTCAATCCCTACAAGAAGAAGAGCATAAGTCGCCACAATGACATAAAAAAAAAACTAGAATTATGAAGCACTCCTTACCTCAGCGGGGGCTAAGCCCGTTGGCGTTACAAGCGGCGTTTCCGTAATCTTCGGGGTCGACGTCCTTCTCGACCTTTTCAGTACGGAAGAACCAGCTTCTGGGTCAGCTCGCCTTTTTCCGACAGACGGGTCTCTCGCTGGTGCCATAGCAGCAGCCCGATACCCCGCCAATTCTGGCGGACGATATGACCGAGCCGCCACCAACATATTCGCTGTTGCCTCCAACTGGGTTCCAATGATGAAACTAGTCTCCCTGTCATAACCAGGAGACATAGTATTCATAGTACAATACAGCTTGGCGGCCGGATATAAGATCGACGGCCGAGGATTGCGGACTGGTGTGGTAAACTTAACGCTAGTGCATCCAGCGTTATAATACTGCCAGCCCCGGGCTCCATCCAGCAAACTCCCGATGAAGCCTAGACTGCTACTGGGATTCCACAGCATTAGCTGAGTGTAGCCAAATTGACGAGCAAATCGGCTTGGCAAGTATGGTTCCAGATAACACGTGTTCTGATTACGGTAGACCAGATGCGAAGGCCGGATACTCTGCAACCAACGAAAACTCTATTTCGGCAAAGTAACCGCATCCTCGCCAGAATCAACCAAATCCTGGTCGGCCTCGAAATTCTTGAAGATCGGGCCAACCTTCACAATTTCCCACCCCTGAAGGAAGGACAAAACCCTCCTACAAACAGGGACGCCAGTGTAAGACCACTTCCTCTTGTAGAAGCGGCGAATGAAGGCATCTCCTTCAACATGGTCCTCCTCAGGACCAGGACTTATCACATTCGGATGATGTAAGATCAGCCAACCCATGAGATAATGGAAAGGCAGCTCGGCCCGGGGAAAGTTGTCATTATTACCTTTCTCATGGATCACATCATCAGCGAAAGACCTCAAACCGCGCAGCAGGTTGCACACCATCGCGGGGAGGAGAGCCAGAGGTCGTCCAAAGGCCAACTTCACTGCAGGCAAAATGAGATTCCGATGTACCCTCTCAACAGCACCGGATCCCCCTGCAAATATGCAATCCCGGAGCCATATCATCAAGTAGGCCGTTAACACTGCCTTAGATGACATCCGGTGCCCGCAGTGCCAGAAACAGCTGTACGTATTCTTTCCGCTCTCATTTGAATGTGGGGTCCTCTCGTCCAGCCGGGTTATTTCAGAACTCACTTCTGCGGGTGTCAAGCCCTGCGGAGTCGCAAACCGGATCCTCGAAGGATCCACCAAATCCTGTCTGAAAACATAGTCCCTCCAAGCAGTCACGTGAGGTTGGGTCTTACCCTTGTCCCTCCGGTGCATCAGATAATGATGGCTCGTCACCTCCTTGAAAACGGCCATCATCTCCGGGTCCTTATCTTCCAAGACCTGGATCTCTTCATTCGATGGGAAATATTCCTCATATGGTTCCGAGCCCCAAGGAAGCTTGGACACTTCGTACATCTCATGAAGGGCCAATCCCAACTCCCCTACTGGAGTAAAGAAGCTACCAGTCTGGGTGTTGAAAAGCTCCAATAGCGCAAGGAACATCGGCTTATTGAGGTCCACGCCTGCCTGAGTAGCCCGAATGGCGGCAGTCAGCCCTAGCTCTTTAAGCTCAACTTTGAACCTGGAAAGCACCCAGGAAGTCAACTCGTCCCACTTTGGGATATAGTGACACCAACCTTCGACTCTAAAACCAGCTGTCGGATACGTGACCTTCGACGTCAGCATCCGATTTGCAAAAGTCGGGGCACTGAAGGGAAACGTATCATTTGGGACTTCACTATAGATGCTCCCGGGACGCAAAGCTCGGTAACTGAACGAAGAACCAGTTCGTGAAGCAGTCAAGGTGTCTCGCTGGTTCGAGGTGGTGTCAATCGAAAGGGAGCCCCCCAAGGTACCCCCTTGAGAAGGCGTAAGTTCCCAACCCATCCTTCTCTTCGAAGCTAGACGATAAAAGGCTGTCAATGGCAACTGGCGGTCAACCTGCCGCATGTATAACATCATGCCCTTAGCAGCAAAGAACCAGTCTTCTCTGATCTTCAATATCTTCGCCTCGGAAGAGACTAATCGGTCGCCAAACATAAAGGCTGGTTTTAAGAAGGTCACACCTTCAGAATCAGCAGACTTCAGTTTACCACTCTCCATCATACTCTGGAGGAAAAGCGACAACTGGACCTGGATTTGTAGCATCCTCTCACGAGGTTGGTCCTGAAGGATAGCATCCTTTGCAGGGTTGATCATCTCATCAAAATCAACTCCCATCTGGCAAAGAGAAGCGTCCTGGAGGACCTCATTCAACAAAGGGATCGTCATCGACACTGGCACGACAAAAGTGGAAGTCAGGCAAAAAGACAAAATATGTCAAGAACCCATGCGCATCTGCTTCGGCGCATCATCAGGGCATAGGCCCATGCGCGTCAGCATGTCTCGGCGCATCATCAGGGCGTAAGCCCATGCGCGTTGGCATTGGAGCTTCGGCGCATTATCAGAGCGTGAGCCCATGCGCGTCAACAAAGGCTTCGGCGCATCTTCAGGGAATAAAACCCATGTGCGTCAGCCATTAAAACCTCGGTGCATGATAAAGGTATAAACCTATGCACGTCGGCAGGATAGAACCTCGGCGTATCATTAAAGACCGAAGTCTATACGCGTCGGCAGTTAGGGCACAGAGCCCAAAGCAGAGACGAAACCCACCTGTCACCTCAGGACGAACGTCGGCAAGAGGCGCGAGAGTGATAGGTACATCCTCATCCGCGGACTCCTTCGCTTTCTCCTTCCCCTTGTCGGCAGCGCCGCGAGGAGTCTTGGGAGCCATTCTCTCGAGGAAGGAGAAGTTAGGGTTTTTGAAGAAGAAACTCTAAAGAAGCAGAGGCACAGAGAAGAAGAACCCTTTCTCTCTCCAACTCTTACCTATTTATAGGGCTTGGTCGCACGCGTGAACAGATGACGTGTGATCTCAGCCGTCACCTCGGGTTCTGTGCAAGGATAGCAGCAAATAAAACCAAAAGATCATCACTAATCTTTTCGGTTACCGAGGCACCATCATCATTAACTAAGAAGAGCATGCGTCCGAACAGGCATGCGCCCAGAAATCATGCGCCCTGACCTCCATGCTTCTTATTCAAAGTATTCCAAAACTTACTCAAAAGTTTTGAAAACTTTGAAGGGGGTCTTGTAGAAGCATGGAATTTCACAACCAGAAAGCCCATGCGCCAGACACTACATGCGCCAGAACTCAGATGAAGAACTTCACAGCAAAGTCAATGACTATAGACATTTGAAGAAGGACTTTTTATTTATATATAAAAGTCTATTATATGTCTAGAAAAGGTCGTACAAAGGAGAATTCCTACAAAAAAAAGAGCCTAAGTCTACAGCCAGCGGCCATCATGCGCCTTCAGATAAGCGCAGCAACCACCATGCGTCTCCAGATAGGCGCAACATCACTATGCGCCACCAATGAGGCGCAACAGATATCATGCGCCTCCATCCAGGCGCATCCCATCATCTCTTCAGCACCTCAGTTATGTGCATCCCTTCAGCCAAATTCTTCCAGCCAGGCTTACCTGGCCGAGCAGAGCCCAGTTATGTACCGCTCTTCCAACCAGGCTCGCCCGATAAATGCTTCGACACAAAGCATTTAACCCTCTGGCTGGAACCAAGGAAGAGAAGAGCACCGCAAATGCTGTGGCCAGGAGAGGCTTCGAAAGATCCTCCAAAGCCGAAGGAAGACCGTGATCGAAACCATGGCTAAAGGAGCAGCTTTCGACACGATCAAAGTGGGGAAACCCCACTTTGCAGGAAGAGAGAGCCTTGCACCGCCATTCCGATCTACGGCTCTTCCGGAATAACGGAGACGAGGCTCGAGCATCCTTATCTTTGGATGCAACAGGCACCTTCCGCCTGCCTCAGAAGCCCTCGAATCCGTCTTTTGGATGTAACAGTCACCTTCAAGTGCATTAAAGACAACACAGCGTCTCATCTTCACCCTCGGGAGCACTTCGTCAGCAGAATGCACCCGTATGTTCAAATTTATATTGGAAGTACGTGAGGGAATGAGAAGCAAATCTTCTCTCTATGCCACTATTTATAGGCCGGGCAGATCAAACCCACGCGCCAAGTGGATGGCCCTCCGAATTCCGTGCAATGAATTTACATTAAATGGATGAACCGGACGCCTCGAATTCAGCCAAACGGCTATTTATAGCACTCGAAGAGCGAGACAGCCGCATCATTAAAAGACATGTCCGATGCGCCAGCCAGACAGCGCATCACACGGACGCGCCTTTCGGCGTCAGGCGCATCATACAGACGCGCCCTACAGTACTCGGCGCATTATAAAGGATGCGCCCCCACACATCTCCATACCGAATGGAACGCCAACCGACGCGCCCACTCAGCTGTCCATCGAACGTCACCAACATTAAATGCTGAACTGACAGAGTTGGCAGCACGCCTCCCAAAGTCTGAACAAGTGACAGCTTTTTCAAAGAACGAAGCATCGGCAACGTCAGCATCATCATGACTCCGACGGCTACTGCCACGTGGCCATCCGCATGCACCTCTACGGCCATGCGTCCATCCGCATGTGCCTCTACGGCCATGCGTCCAAACCCGCATACGCCTCTACGGCCATGCGTCCAAATCAGCATGCGCCTCAAAAGCCATGCGCCTCAGACTGCTCTCTGATCCCGAAAGACAGAAGAAAAGTCGCCTGCATGCGCCTCAAAAGCCATGCGCCCCAAATGGTTTGTAACTCCTAAAGGTTATGAGCCGCAGCCTCCTCCTACGCCCAATCCAAGGCACAGCCCACCAGATCACTCCTCTCCACCAAATCCGAGATCTTCGAACCATGAGTCGACGACACGTGTCTTTTGACTCAACTCGTCCAAGATTTCAGCAACGGAAAAATCTTCTCTCTGCTACGTGCCGGCTCACCACAGCAGCATAAAGAGTTCTCCCCCTCAATCAGGGCGCAGCATCCATGCGCCTCCATCAGCAACCTCCACGTGGCGTTCCCACACCGGCGCATCCTACATGCGCGCATGAGCAGCCGGCCTGCAAAACTATAAATAGAAGGGTCATCTCCTTCACACACACACAGAGACTCAGAACAGAAGACTCACAAAAAAGAATCCACAACAGAGAATCACCAGAGAGGCAGCTCTAGACACTCAACGTCTTACTCCTCTCAGCAAGCTCCAGCACCCAGAGCAATCAACACCTTCAGAGAACCGATAACCGCCGTCAGCCGGTCAACGGAGTCAACGCATTACCACTCGCTCCATTGGCACTAAGGACCCAGCTTAAACAAAAATGTACTCCTAGGACTACATCTAAGTCCTATATTGTATCACTGTTCTGTTTGTATTAAGATTTCAATCAAAACAATTTTAATGGCAAACAACCCCTACCCACAATCAATACACAAGGATCTATTCAAGTTACGTTACGGACATGATGTTTTGGTTATACAAAAAACACATGAGAAAACATGAGCGTACATGAAAGAACATGAGAGTACATGAACGTACATGTAAGAACGTGAGAGAACATCAGTGTACATGAATAACGCAGAAGCAAGGAATACATGATGTACATGAAACACATGTCATAAAGTATCCGATGCACCCGCTAAGGGGGTAACATCCTAAGAAGAGATCCGTATAGTACCAATCCGTGATGATAACGTGACAGCATCAAGTAAAAGTAATCTAGAGCGAGAATATAATTTGTGACAAGTATGAAACGATCAGAGAATGTACTCGCCTGATATCTGAATGTCCAAGGTAAAGATACTGTCCGAGGAGAGGTGTCTGGCTCCTAATTAGAACAGCACAAGTCACAACATGTCCAGAAGGGTAATATAAAGCACTATAATACATTCTACATGAATCTAGGTCAAACTAGGCCAAAGTCAACCCTTGGTCAACTCTGGTCAACTGCACTAGTCAAACTAGGTCAAACTAGGTCATGTCCTAACCCAGCAAGTCTTACTAGGCCTAACCAAGACTTATCCTAGCAAGCACACATCAATACAAGGCTATACAAGCCAACATACACCCAACTCTATATAGCATACAATTATTCAATACTCAAATAGGCAAGAATTCACATTGGATATACACTAGGTAATTTATTACTTTAAACTATATATGTCTACACATATATACACATGCATATATTGGTATTCAATATTAGGTCTATAATCATGGCATTTCAAATGGTTATATAAACTTATATATTACAACACAATATGCTAACATATATATAATATACATACATAGCTAAGTTAACTATATTCATAAATACTTATTTAAGAGGCTATGTGTGTGTATGTGAACATGGCAAAGGGGCAAGTGAGGGTTAAATGGGCATACATAGTGTATACATATCAAAGAGTATCAAAGTATAAGTGAACAATGTGTCAAGTGTGATAGTGTCAACATAGTGTAAGGGGGTACATGAGGTAATATAGGATTTGTGTTAACATAGAATATTACATCTTATTAACTTGTATATTGCATACATTACATCTATTATTACATTACATTCATGCTTGCATTCATTCATCATTCATTTATTCTCTTGCACTACTATATGTACCATACATTACATACTATGGAACCTACATATTCATTACAAGCCATACTTATACATGCTTACATTAGATAGAATACTTATACTTCGTACATCATTTATTTAACTATTTACTCATGCTTGTATTCTCTATTTAGTTACATAATGTATATACATTAAAATGGGTTAAAATCAAATAGAACATTATATTACACACAAGGGTGCACAAAATGCATATGCCCAATAGTAACTCCTACTAATAATCAATACTGTACCATCTCAGCATGAATTAAAATTTAGGATTAAAGTATGTTATAGATCTATGTGTTAGCTTTCCGGAACTTTAAACGGATCGCGTTTTTGTTTCCGGAAACTCCCGGAATCGCGAAAACACCAATAACGCGTTTGTCTTTCGTACAGCTGACACTCAAATAATTCTTCAGAAAGTTACAGAAAGAATTAGGTCTATTAATACATGTTTTTGGAATGCTAACTTCAATATGCTTCTTTTAAAAAAAATAGAAGATTAAACCGAGCTTTGAGCTAGAAGTTATGACATTTCTAAGTTAGGGCTGAAATTAAAAACGTGGATAAAAATCATGACGGATTTGGATAGTTTGAGCCAAAAGAATACACAATATATATCCTAATTATCCACAACAATAATAGCAATAATAATATGAGGAACCACACTCACAAACTTGATTATATAATCATCATGAACCATTTATTACATATATAAATATAGATACACTCTCATTACAATATATATATATATATATATATATATATATATATATATATATATATATATATATATATATATATATTTATATATATATATAAATCTATATATGTAACATGAACACATCCACAACACAAAGGACACTCCTATGACCTCCAAATGGACACAAAATGGACACAAATGGAGATACAACCATGGGGGTCATTCCTATGGGTTCAAAATAGACCTATATGCATGAGGAAATGAAAAGGAGAAGGGATTTATACCTCCCGGTAGATCGAATCGAAGAAAAACCTTCCCGGAGCGACACCGACACGTAGAGATTCCAAAAGGACACGAACGAGCTCCGAATCCTCCCAAACTTGGATAGCTTCCTCCTTGGCTAGAATGGAGAAGGAAAGAAGAAGATTTGGTGGTGAAATGGAATAATTTGGTGGAGAAATTGCTAGGGATTGCTCTCTAGGAATTTGGGGAAGAACAAGAGAGAGAAGTCCAAAAGGTGGTTTTGTCCTATTAGGAAAAGTCCAAAAGCCCCTACTAAACTATTCTATGAGTATTAGGAAAGGGCTAATTGGTTGGGGCTAAATTAGTCATTCTAAAGTCTCAAATCACACTAATCTTATCCATAATAATTAGTTTAACCGCTAACTAAAATATTTCTATCATGTGGACTAAAATTAATATCATGTGGGCCATGCCTAACTAGTGTGTGGGTCCCACTAGAGTCAAACTACCCCCGGGTCCCCGTTTCAAGTCGAATTGAGTTAAAATTCGAACCCGACTCAAATAACCCCAAAACAATATCATAAATAATAAAATAATATCAAAATAATTCAAAGAGGTCAAATACAAAAAAAAATATCCTTAGGCCAAAATGACATTAAAATATCATAATCACATGGTTAGGCTCTAGGTCAAACAGTCTCTAGGGTTTCACTAGCAAAACGTCAAAACCACAAGTCATTGATTTAAATAATTTTAAAATAATTTAAAATTACCAAAAATCATATCATGAATTAAATATCATTATTAAAATAATTATAAATACGAAATTTTAAAATTACCCTCATTTAGGAAACTGGGTGCTACAATTATCCTAGGTTCTTCTAAGTCAAAACAACTCTAGGTCAACTCCGGTCAATAATCTAGTCAAACTAGGTCAAGTGTTGACTTATAGTTGACTTTTGGTCAGCTGGTCAACTCTGGTCAAACATGGTCAATTCTAGTCTAATTGTTAAAGATATAAAGTGTACTTCGTTATTCGTACGTCGAAATTTACGACACGTAAATCGAGATGAGATGATCAACGGTAAAGTTGATAATCTTATAATAGTGATCCATGTGTCCATCTTGTCAATTTCAGCGATGTGAGATCACTGGAATTGACTGAGCTCAGTTTCGTTGTACTAATCCCGAAATACGAACATTATAAGAATTAATTATTAATAAATTATAAAAAGGTTAAACTCAGAGAAATTATCAACAAACATTGTCGGATGATGAAATAAACATCGCCAACGTGTCTAGAATGGTCAAATTAGCTAGAATAGCCTATCCATCGGTCCAATTTGGACACAAGGGCAAAAAGGTAATTTTTGGTCAAAACGGTATCCGTGTCGGAGCCATTTTATACCGAAAAATGTGCAAGAAAATAAGTATATAAAATAAAACAAATTATGTGTCCACGAAACCAGGATGACGATACGAACCCAACGGTATCTCCAAAATTGGATTCCGTTGACCCGATCTCAATTTGGTCCGTTGACCAGCACTTGGAATTCCGGTTTGCACGGAAATGCGTGCCGGAGGCAAAGTTCTCAAAACTCAGCAAACTATATGTCAACGAGTCCAGAATGATGATACGAACTCAACGGTATATCCGAAATTGGAATCTGATGAGCCGAGCTCAAAACGACCCGTTGACCCGGATATTGGTATCCGACTTGCACCGAAATTCGTACCAAATCCAATGTCAACAAAAACCTAGAAAATTATATGTCATCGAGTCCAGAACGATGATACGAACTCAACGATATATCCGGAATTGGATTCCGATGAGCCGGCGTCAAAAAGTCCCGTTGACCCGGACTGTGGGATCCACTTTGCACCGAAAAACGTATCAGGGCCCACGTCCTCCAAATCTAACAAATTTTATATGAAAACATGCCAGAACGATGCCACGAGTCTACTGGTGGTGTCAGAAATGAAATCTGGAGTCCCGTGTTCAAAAATAGAATTTTACAAGTTAGAATTTACGAATTTGGACGGCCAACTTTGGCGTCGAATTCAACCAATCAAACAAGCTCACAATGAAACGAAACTGGAGGGTAGTAAGAGGGTTATACCAGCTTCGCACAGGAACTGGTAGTACGCCAAATGGAGCTGCGGTGGAGGAGGTACAAGCTGACAAAGTTGACTCCGCGAAACTGTCCAAAATTAATACAATTTAAACGGTCAACTTGGTGGCCGGTTTTGAGGCATCAAACGATAAAATCAACGGTTAAAAATTGCAGGAGTGAAGGTGGATATACCGAGATTATGACGGAGCGAAGAAATTGCCGATCGAACGGTCGAATTTCCGGAAACATGCGCGCGAAGTCGCTGCGACCGAACGCAAATTCTGGATCAATCCCGCGCGCGTCACGACGGAACTTCGTGCGAAACGCACGAATCACGTCGAAGGCGCGTCCCGGAGGATGGTGGTCGCCATGGGGACTATCCGGGGGTGCGCCCGGCCATGTGGGGGTCGGCCACGCCGACCATGGCGGCTGCGGCGGCGCTGCATCGCCCGTGCGCGCGCAGCCAAGCGATTTCCGGCCGGCGCTGCTGTGCGCAAACGCTGCTGTAGTGCGTGGGGGGCTGTGCCCTGGCCTGGCCCGACGGAGGCGCGGCCTAGCGCGGTGGGGCGGCGGCTGTTCGGGGTGGTCGGCCGTCGGGTGATGGTGTTGGTGGTGATATGATGGTGGTGATGATGGAGTGGATGTGGTGGTTGTTGGTTGTGATGAGGAAGAAGGAGGAGTAGGTGGTGGTGGCCGACGGCCAGGGTGGTCGACAGCGTCGGACACGATGGAGGGAGGAGCTCGGCCATGTGGCTGTTATTCGGGAGGAAGGAGTTGGCTGCTGTGGTGTTGGTGTAGTTGGTGTGCAGGAAATAATTTAAGAAAGGGAGAGAGAGATAATAATTGGTTATTAAATGAGAGAGGAAGAGAGAGAGAAAGAGTGAAATCTTGGGGTTAGGGCCGACTGAGTATTGGGGGGGTGTGTGAGTGTGTGCTAGGAATTAGTGGTTAGGATTGTTGGAGACAAGTTCAAAGGCAAGGATTTAAATATAGAAAAATAGGTCATTCCTAGGGATTTAAATCAACAAAAATTTTCAATAATTATTAAAAATAGGTAGAATGAGTATTTAGTATTTTTCAAGGGTAATGAGGCTGAGGGTGATGGTGATGGAGAGTAACATGGAGCTGGGGCTGGATTCAGTCAAGCCGGGTTAGATCAAAATCGGACATGGTGCAATAATCAAATTAAAATAGGTGTTGATAATCATTGGTAAATAAATAGCACGTGGGGATTCCAATAAATGGGACACAAGGGTCGTGTGGGTAGTAGGCTCAATGTGGGCCATGTCCATATTTGGGGTTGACAGGTTTTGGTCGACAGGGTACCCACAAATCAAGTCGGAAAATAAATATGACACCGTGGGGTAAAATAAAATCGGGTCACGTGTCAGGAAAGTTGTACGAAGCAAATGGAGCACAAAATGGCGTGTCTGAGTAGGAGACGAAGGTCATGGGTGAAGAGCGTCTCGAGTAGATCATGCATGATGAGTTGGTTTCAAGAGAATGACTGGTCTGGTGCTCCCAAATTAAAAGTCACGGTAACGTGCTAATAATGATCAAGGAAAAGAGTGGGAAAATTAAATAATAATCAATTGGTCTAAATCGACCCGAAGTTGTGCGAAGCAGAAAGAGTACAAGGGAAAGAAGGTTTCCAAAGTTGAACATCCCTGACACTCCAAATATCAAAGGCACGGGAAAGTACACTTAAAGATAATTAAACAGAATAATTTATTTATTGAAACTAAATCAATCAGAAAAAAAAAAAAATCAACCCGAAATTCAGGGTGCTCACAGAGTAGATTTTTTTTTTCTGGTCTTGTATTTCGGTTAAAGTATTTAATGCAAACCAGGTGACATATGTCGCTAAATGAGACAAGTTCAGTCTCAATCAAGTGCCATAAGATTAGCATTAGAATTAATGAAATACAATAGATTTCTCATTCATGATCAGTTGTAGTGAGTCTAATGTATGCTCAAATATGTACGCGTCAGGATATTGCGTACATAGTTGGGATGTTACGCAGATATTTAAGAAAATATGGGATGAATCATTGGATAGTAGCCATGCTACTTAAGTAATTAATAGAGAACACAAAATTATATGCTGATCTTTACAGGAGATCGGATAATTTTGGAGATCATGAGGTATTTCAACTCTGATTTTGCTGGATGCCAACACAGCAGGAGATCCACATCAGGTTATGTTAACTGGTGGAGATATATTTTGGATAAGTGTCAAACAGGCACTCATAATCTTTTTCACCATGGCAACAAGGTTTATAGCATATTGTGAGGCATCTATTCAGAAAATATAGTTGCAAAATTTTATCACAAGGCTGCGTCTAGAGGAGAGTGTTGAAAGTCCACTCAAATTATGGTGCGACAATAAATCCGCAGTACCGTATTCCAATAATAATAGGAACTTGTATAAGTCAAAGGATATTGACATAAAATTTCTAGTTGTGAAGAAAAGAATTCAGAATGGTTAAAGTGTCTATATACCACATTAGGATAAACTCCATGTTAGCGGATCCGCTCACAAAAGTATTATCACCCATGGTCTTTCATGAGCATACTGTTCATATGAGTGTTATCTTAATTAAGAATATGACAATATAGTAGAAATTTGTATTTTATGTATTTTGGTGCTATTTGGTTTTGGACACATTTATATATTAAAGTATTTTGGATATTTATCTGATCAGATATATAAAAAATTCAGTTCATTCTGTTTTCATTATATCAAAGTATTGATCTCAATAAAGTTAAGGAGGACCAGTTGAAAATAGACATGTGTTGATCACATTGCGTTTAATTTTTATGCTACGCATCCATGATTGATCTATGTCATTTAGCTATATTGGTTTATGTGACCATTGATGGTTTAGTTACGCTAAATGTAACGAAGACCACTTAGATTCTATATTGATATGGTTAATGGACAGAATTTTCCGGATATAAACTAAGGATTAAGATAACAATTTATGAGCTCAAGGTTAACACAATTATAAGGTTACATATGTGGTCCAGTGGAAGATTGTTAGAATTATTCAATAATATGGACCACACATGTAAAATTAATTATGTTGGGTTATCTAAATAATTGAGCCAAATTAAAGTAGTATATTTGAAAAATTGGCTTAAGGATATAATTGTTATGAAAATAATATGTAGATACCGGAGATAAATCTAATTTCGTGAGGGTCCAAATTAGAAATACCAAAACATATAAATATATGTATTCATTAGGGTTATCTCTATTCTCTTCTGTACGGCTACCAATTCATACGGCCACCAAAGAAAAGGGTTTTCTCTATTCTCTTTTGTATCACCATCAACAGAAAGAGGAACAAAAGGATCGTAGCGAGTTGAAAGATTTTATCAATGGATCCAGACACGCTTCTGTATTTATTTTTATTTTTTATCTCATGAATCAACATACAATAACTTCTAACACCCTTCACTTAGCTCTCTTAACCTTCAATCCAAATAGATCCTTAAGAATCAAGAATGGACAACACATATTTTAGGATAAGTCCTTCCTAAATTTGATGTTTTTTAACTAATAACTGAACAACAAAGTTAACTAAATTGTATAACACTGCATGCATCACATAAAGTTAATACGAATTATAAGGGGAAAAGAAATATTTATCGTTAGGTTTTTAACCAAAGAAAAAAAAAACTAATGTCTGATGTTAATATTCAATACGGTCAAAAGTTGTTTGACTATGAAAATGAGTCGCTAAAGGTTTCTTTTTGTTAGAATTTTAAATTTTGGACATCAACAAATTGTTTAAACCTAAATTTATTCTCTTGAACTTCCCACATAATATATTACATAATGTTTTCAATTTTATGTTTCCCTTAAAAATTTATTTATTTAGTTTTTTTTGAGATATCATGCCCGGGACTTAGTGCATCTTGGATTGCATGCTTGTTGTACCCACTGCCCCCAACTCCCACCAAATAAATGAAAAAATAATACGCCTCCGTGGTGCGATCCACTGATCTTTCGCCATCCAGTCGGGATCTTATACCTCTCCTCAGTAACCACAAGAGACACTCGAGTTTGGTAATCCTTCCTTCAGAACAAAACAAAAAATTGCTGGGTCAATAACATAATTAATTACATATTTGAGATGTCTTTAATAGTATATCTCAATTGATCTTGATCATGTTGAAAGTAATTTTGCATCCTTAAGAAAAAAAAATCCACAAAGATATAAGTTTTAATTAATTTTTCTATTTTAAATAATACTTTCAAAGAAGTAATAAGTTTAAGATTGAGTTTTTGCAACTTGGATGAAATTTTTGAAAGAACAATGGTGATTTTGTTAGAGAGTAAGAATAAGAAAAGCAACAAAAATAAATAATCGGTTTCGTTCCAAATATAGACTTCTGATTTGTTAAGAAAGTATAATAGTAAAATTAAGATTAGTGAATGATGTACACTAAGTGTGCTATTATGTTACATAAAATTCCAGTTGTCAAATAAGATTTTAAACTTCACTACTTAACTTTGTTGGAAAATGTGAATGTATATTTGTTATAATAATAATATCAAATTTTTCTATCAACGAATCTATGAAAAGGTGTACGAATCTTTTCATTGGAAAAGGTGTACGAATCTATTTATTGGAAAGGTGTGCCTTTTCCATCGTGTCTCTTTATTTCTATAAATACACATGTGTTTGGAGCATTCAAGAATTCATTTTCAATTCATCTATATTGCATTAGTTAGTCTAAGAGAGAGAGACAACCGACGTTGCTTCGACGAGTTTCTACGGTGTGAAGTGCTGCTACCGAAGGAAAGAACCGTTGTATCCTGGAAGACTAATCGCCATTAAACCGTAAGCACCAGTGCGAAACGAATATTGTCTTAAGGACATTGAACTAAGTTGAAGCCTCGATATCATTTTATTTATTTTACTTATATTTTAATTTCAGAGTCTAAATACAGAGATTGAGAATTTATACTAACAATCTTAAGACAATATTTTACATAATTCTATACTCTGTGCAATTTTGAATAATACGAAGAGCATGCAATATCTTTCTTACAGTTCTGACTTATAAATCAGAATGTGATGATTGTTATAAAAGCGAGCACTGTAGGAATAAAAACAATATTATTCTAATGATTCTAACATGATTCGTTGCTCTTCCATGCCACATATGAGAGGACTCAACGATATAAGAAGAATTAATCATCTTATTAGGCATAATAGTCATTACATTTATTTTGAAGAGGCCCTCCTTGAGGAAACCCCTCCCCACATAAACTCCACTCTTGGTGAGTACAAATTTGTCAGATTCAAATATTAATTTAAACCCATGCTTACTTAACATAGATCCGAAAATCAGATTCTTCCGAATATCAGGTACGTGCAGAACATTGTTAAGCTTCAGTTCCTTTCCGACGTCATTTTCAGAATGATCGTCCCTTGTCCTTCAACCTTTGATGAGGAAGAATTTCCCATGAAGAGTTGCTCGCCTTGGTCGATGCTTTGGTAGGTATTGAACATAGCCTTTTCAGCACATATGTGGTGGGTAGCGCCAATGTACCGACCCACCACTCTCTTGGGTTGCTCCCCACCATGTTCAATTCAGAAACAACTGTCGTCAGATCCAGGTTGTCAACACCCTTAGCCATAAGCTCATCTTCAGTCATATGAGCCTGGTGAGGACGTCCCTTGTTCTTGTTCTTGTTGTAATTGTTGTAGTTGCGACTACGACAATCTGCAGCTTTATGTCCCATTTTATTGCATATGTGACATTTACCTTTGAACTTTTTATAGTTCCCTTGACCGGAGCCTCCAATGTATTTGCGCTTTTTCCCTTTTTGTCCTGTTTCCAAGACATTTTGCCCTGTGTAATGCCCCAGAACCAGAATACTGGAGAGCGGGGGCTTACATAGCCAGATGCGTATATTAAAGTGCAACCCACCTCGTTATACGGTAACGCCTGTCTAGATGCATGAGGGTTTAACTACAAGCCATCAGTCTCCTATGATCATGAACAAGCCTATTGTCTCAATCTCAAGCAAGCAATAACAGTTTACAAGATGTCAGAACACCAAATATACAATAGTAAGGCTTCCCATACATTACATACTTGGATGATCATGAAGCTAGTCGTACAAAACGTGAAGACTAGAAAGAGTTTCAGTCATACATGATCAACCCTAGGATTTGTCAATCATGTTACAGTCCATAGGCAGACAGTAAATAAAGGAGCAATCGAGCTAAACACGTGCTCGTCGGCTAAACGCCTCAAAATAATAATTTTACAATAGAGTGGAAGAGCCAAAAACTAAACCCACTCGTTGCCAGGGTTATGCCTGGTGGTCACTATCTGGCTGAAAGGTAGATAGATCCTCTGGAGCTGCTCCGATATCTGGCCATACAAAACCAGCTGGGTCAGACCCCAGAAAGAGCAAGTGCCACAAAGGAAGCTTCACTTAGGAACTAAAACCAGCATATAATAAATGAATATTAAAGGTAATTATAAAAGAAACTGATAATAACGGGGACAACAACAGTGAATTGAATATGAGAAAACCATTCAAGTAGCCAGGTCACAACCCTTAAACCAAACAAGGACCGGGGTTATAACCTTCACCTGAATAGAAAACCGTCTCAAATACTGTTGGTGAAGGTAAAACATGATGAGCTTGACATAAGATGAAATAAGATAATAAATGAAGAGAGGATAAAAAACTGCTCCGGGATCCAGGTTACAACCCTTAAACCAAACAAGGACCGGGGTTGTAACGCTTTGCCTGAACAGAACCTTGCCCTGATCTTTATTGTTAAGGTAAGCATAAATAATCGTGCTTATTGAAGTAAGGTAAAACTTGACGAGTATGATATGGGGTGCAATAAGACGATAAACGAAGAGAGGACACAGAACTGCTCCGGGAGCCAGGTTACAACCCTTAAACCAAACAAGGACCGGGGTTGTAACCCTTCGCCTGAACAGAACTGGTCCCCTGATCATTATTGTTAAGGCAAGCATAAGTAATCATGTCATGTCATAATCTTGTACAGGATCAGGATGAGACGAAGCTGGGCTAGACTCCATCCAATCAATCACGGCCAAGCAAGAAGTACGGCTTGATACTTTAACTAACTAGGGTTATCACAGACCTAGTTACTAGCAAGATGCAATGAGATTATTCCAACAGCCACAAATCCTGCAGACCATCCAGGTTATCCAGATACAATTAGGGAATTAAATTCAGGCGGGTACACCGTCCAAGAAACGAATGTACCCTTAAGTAGTTTGGTGGTTGCAACACATGTCAGTGTGCTGGAAATGTGCCCTACTCGACGTAGGCTTACAAATCCCATGATGGGGAGCCCAAATAACGGGATTGCCTGTAGCTGGGAAAATCTCTCCATGACTACTGGATTTTCTAGTTATTAGTCTTAGTCAATTTCCGTAGGTACCCCTGACGGTGGCATTCTGGGGTCCCTGTCTTAGATATGATACAAGACAATACTAGTTTATTTGTACAAACACAATCGTCCACGGTGTCCAAGCCATTTATTATAGTCATGTCATGTAAGCCGTCGTAACAGCTTTCAATAGTTACCATGGTACGTACTTGTCATATCTTGTTATGTTATGCCATGTCATGCCATGTCATATCATGCACCTTTATTAGTCCGGTCATATCACACAGTCTGTGCTTGTCAATTCATGAATAGTGCAAGACATAAAAGACAATCGGGTATACAAGGGATCAAGGCTCTACGCGAGTGGGCCTGTACCCTAGGCCGATGGCCTCAAGCGTAAAGTGGCTCTACGCTAGCAAGAGCAAGGGAGAGATAACTCTACGCGAGTGAAGATGCACGTGGGTGGGGTTCTACGCTAGCCGGGTTATACGCAAGTGAAATTACACGCACGTAAGAATTTTACGCGAGTAGAATTCTACGCGCGCAAACACCCGAGCGAAACTCTACGCATGCGAGAGCCTACTCGAGCCAAAGTCTACGCGAGTACGACTCTACGCGAGAGGGAGGGTCCCGATGTAGAGTTCGAATACGCTAGGACGCAATTGCGTGTGCGTAAAAGGGGAACTACGCTGGCACGTTAAGACGTGAGCGTAAAAAGGCTAAATAATATGCAGGCACGCAATGCGTGGAGGTAAAAGGGCTAAATACCACGCTAGCACGTTAGAACGTGTGCATAAAACTCCGTCTTCTCCCTATGGCCAAGACAAGGATGCGTAAAAGCTCAGGAACTCAAAGAACTCCATCTCGACCAAGACTTGGTGAAGTCCGGCCATCTCAAAACCAAACTTGCGTAAAATCAAAATCCCTACTACATGGGACTCTCCAATTCTGAAACAACCAAGTTTAGAAGATCAAAACCGAGAAGATCAAAATGCTAAAAACTTAGATCTACATGAAATGAGCTATGAAATTCGAAAATGCTAAGTACTAAAGTGACTTAGAATCTTGTGGAGAAGAAAATAGAACAATAAAACTTGAGTTCCTCCATGAAGCAAGTTGCACTTGCCTAGACCCCTCTCTCTGGTAGGTGGAGAGTAATGGTGAGGAAGAAGAAGAGTTAATGAAAAGTAATGAGGATAGAGGAGTGGCGGCTATTAAAGGAAGAGTGGGGTTAGGTGGGGTTGGTCCGCTTGAAAAACCAATCCAAACCGAACCAAGCCAACCAAGTGAACCAAGCAAGGGAAATGCCAAGATAAACCATGCAATGAGACATGCAATATACGTACACGTATACCAAAACACGTAATACGAACTATAGTCGTTATAACTCTACCCTCTTTAAAAGAATTTCATCCTCAGAATTTTTATTAAGAGGCTAGAGTGGCAAGGACTGGTTATACTAATCACAGGCAAACTATAACAAGGCAATCAATCAAGCAATCATTCATTCAAACAAGAAATTGAGAGCATAAGGCATAAGGAAGACATTATACATTACGAGTCAAACAGGTCGGGATATCGCGATCGGATATCATCCTCATGCTCCTAGTTGGACTCACCCAAAGAGTGATGACCCCAAGCAATACGGACTAAACTAATAGTCTTGTTCTTGAGTATCTTCTCTCTTCGGTCCAATAAAGACACGAGCCTCTCCTCATACGAAAGGTTGGTACAACAACCAATTTTGAATGATCCAGGATATGGCTCGAATTCGGGATATATCGTCGTAGTTGGGATACATAGAACACGTCATGCACCTCACGTAACGACGGCGGAAGAGCGAGACCATAAGATACATCACCTACTCGCTCCAGAATATCGAACGGCCCTATATACCTAGGACTAAGCTTTCTTCGTACGCCGAAACGAATGACGCCACGGTTAGGCAAAATCCTCAGAAATACATGGTCGTCGACCGAGAATTCAAAGGGACGCCGATGAGAATCGGCCCAATGACGTTGGTAAACTTGCACTACACGATGATGATCTCTGACTCTCCTGACCACCTCAACCGTCTGAGCAGTCATTTCCGGACCGAGCATCTGCCTCTCACCAACAACATCCCATGCTAGCGGGGATCTGCACTTCCTACCATATAGTGCCTCAAACGGTGCCATCTGGATACTGGCCTGAAAATTGTTGTTGTACGAGAAGTCCACCAGGTGCAGGTGATCTTCCCATGAACCATCGAAGTCGAGTGTACAAGATCTCAACATATCTTCCAAGGTTCGTATGGTACGCTCTGACTGACCATCTTCCTACGGATGATAAGCTGAGCTGATCTGGAGGTGAGTCCCCAAACTCTCTTGCAGGCTGTGCCAAAAGTGCAACGTAAATCTTGAATCCCTGTCTTAGGTGATACTGACTGGAACACCGTAAAATCTGACAATCTGCCTGCGGTACATCTCTGCTAGCTGAGCTGTCGACTGACCAACTCTGAACGGAAGAAAGTGAGCCACCTTCGTGAGCCTGTCTATAATGACCTAAATAGCATCTCTACCGACCGGAGACCTAGAAAATTCAGTCACAAAATCTATGGTTATATGCTCCCACTTCCATTCTGGAATCGGCAAGGGCTGAAGAAGTCCAGCTGGCCTCTGATGTTCAACTTTAACTTGGCAAACCAAAGACCGAAAGACGAACCGGGCTACATCCCTCTTCATGCCATTCCACCAAAAGTGCTGAGGGATATCATGGTACATCTTCGTACCACCGATATGAATGGAATACCGAGAAGTGGAGCCTCTGTCATGATCTCCTGTCTGATATTACCACTGGGTACACAAAGACGCCTTCCATGTCGAAGTGTACCGTCTTCATGAATGCATAACTCTGGTCTTCATCTTGCTTCACACTCTGCTCTGAGCCGCCGAAGCTTAGAATCTGCTGACTGCGCCATCCGGATCCTCTCGACTATAGTGGACTGAAATCGTATACTGGCCATCAATGCCACACTGTTAGGAAGGACAACTTCAATACCCATCTTCTGAAGATATGCTAACAACTCTAGCTGCGCTATTAGGAAATAAATTCTGGCTCTCCTGTTCAATGCGTCTACAACGACGTTGGCCATCCCTGGGTGATACTGCAGGTTGACATCATAATCCACAAGCAGCTCTAGCCACCTCCTCTGATGCATGTTGAGATCCTTCTGAGTGAACACGTACTTCAGGCTCTTTTGGTCGGTAAAAATCTCCACCCTATCTCCGTACAAGTAGTGCCTCCACAACTTAAGTGCAAACACTACTGCTGCCTGCTCCAAGTCATGGGTTGGGTAATTCCTCTTATGATCATGAAGTTGGCATGACGTATAAGCTATTACCTTCCCACGCTGCATCAGAACACATCCCAAACCTCTGTCTGAAGTATCACAATACACTGAGAATCCCCCGGTTCCATCTGGAAGCGTGAGAATAGGTGTCGTCATCAAGCCTCGCTTCAACTTCTCAAAAGAATACTGACATTCTGCTATCCAAGCAAGCTGCACATCCTTGTGGGTCAACTGGGTCATGGGTGCTGAAATCCGTACAAAGTCTGAAACAAATCGTCGGTAGTAGCCGACCAAGCCAAGGAAACTCCAACCTTCTGCAACTGTGCTGGGTACTGGCCATATCTCAATGGCTACTATCTTCTGGGGATCCACTTCTACTCCTCCTCAGGTAATGATATGTCCCAAGTACGAAATACGATCGAGCCAGAACTCGCATTTACTAAACTTGGCATACAACTGGTGCTCTCTGTGAATCTGGAGGACAACTCTGAGATGTTGTTCATGCTCCGCTTCACTCTTGCTGTAGACCAGGATGTCGTCTATGAACATAATCACAAACTGATCTAAGTAAGGCATAGAGATACGATTCATGAGGTCCATGAATACAGCTGGCACATTGGTTGCTCCAAATGGCATAACAAGGAACTCCCAATGCCCATATCTAGATCTGAAAGCTGTCTTCGGGATGTCCTGCTCTCTGACTCTGATCTGATGGTATTCTGACCGCAAGTCGATCTTCGAGAATACTGCTGTCCCCTGAGTTGATCAAATAAGTCATTTATCCTCGGGAGAGGATATCTGTTCTTGATTGTCACTGAGTTCAAGGTACGATAATCTACACATAATATGGACGTACCATCCTTCTTTTTCACAAGAAGCATCGGGGCTCCCCAAGGCGATCCACTAGGTCGAATAAATCCCTTGGTTCTAAGTTCTTCAATCATCTTGTACAATATCTCTAACTCTGGCGGCGCCATCGTGTAGACTCTCTCCGACACTGGAGCTGTCCCTGGGATCAAGTCTATGTTGAACTCAATCTCTCACTCTGGCGGCATCCCTGGAAGCTCTTCTGGGAAAACATCTAGAAACTCATCAACTATCCGAGGTAACTGCACTGCTGCTACCGCCATCCGTAACACTGGAGGAGAAGGTTCAACTTCGCCTCGGGAAAAGGAAAACTCTGGCTCGCCTGGAATGCTAAAAACAACCATGCCAAGGTGGCAGTCTATCCTAGCATACTAGTCTCTCAACCAATCCATCCCTAAGACAACATCATAATCGGCCATCGAAAACTCTATCAATCTAGCAGAGAATTCTATACCGCTAACTAAGATCCGACACGAGAAAAATACTCTATCTACTCCTACAAGTCCTTTACTAGTAAGTATATTGAGCCTTATTGATAATGACTCAGGCTCCAGTCCTATTCGTGTCGTGAATCGTGCATACATAAATGAATGCGATGCACCAGAATCAAATAACACTGAAGCCAGAAAGGTATTGCCGAGAATAGTACCTGCCTCCACCTCACCTGGTGCTAATCCTTCTTCTTCCATGGTCAAAACTAGCACTTGACCATGTCCTCTGGGTGCGGGTCCCCTCTGCTGAAAACTTCTCTGTCTGCTCTGGATCAGGGCTTAGGCTTGGGCATACTGCTGCGGTCTCTGCTGCTGGAATGCCTTGGCCTCTGGCGGCAACGACCTCGGGAAGGGGCACTGCTGCTGCTGCTGGACTGGTACTGGGGCAGGTCCCCTAACTGAAGGACTAGAAAAGGCAGATGAAGGGGGACTCCCCCTGTTCGGGCAGTTCCCAACCCTGTGGTTCGGGACACCACAGACCAAGCACAATTCCTGTGCTCGGCGACACTCTGATACCACATGCCCTGGCTTCCCGCAGTGTGAATATCCCACTGCGGAAGAGTGCTTCTGCTTCTGCTGCTGAGGGTACATCGAAGTTGAATGTTGTCACTCAGGCCGGCCGCCTCGGAGCTCCAATGGTCAAAGCCCTAGTTGCCGGGGCTGGTGCTGAAGACAGATTCATCTGGCTGTAGGATTGCTTTCGACCCCCGGTCCTGTCCACGATCCTATGGAAGGTATACTCATGCTTCCTGGCTCAACACTGCATCAAAAGTCTGATGCTCAAACTGCTCCACTGCCAATAAAATCTCTAGATGAAGCCCCTGCTGGAACCGCTGGGCTCTGTCGAACTCGGTCACTACCAAGGTGGGAGCAAACCGAGTAAGTCTCGAAAACTCGACCGCATACCCGTCGACCCTCCTGCCCATCTGCTTCAGATTCGTGAACCTTGTCTGTAGATCATACCGAGCTACAACATCGAATTACTTGGTCTGGAATCTCTCACGAAATACTGCCAAAGTAATAGGTGCCACTAATCCAACGGCCTGCGTCGTCCACCAGCTGCGGGCAAGATCCAATAACTGTAGGCACACCACGGCCACCTTCTCATCTTCTGGAGTCCTGGCTGCTCCTAGAATCACCTTTGTGTCCTGAAGCCACGCATCCGCGGCAATAGCATCTTCGCTACCATCGAAGAATGGAGGGTTCAAGCGCTTGAAGCTGTTGGCCACACTGTTACCCTGATGACCACCTCTGGTCAGAGCATGTGCCACTTCCTGGTATAAGACATCTCCTCGACGGTCTTGGGAAGCTAACAATGTCCTGATGAGACCCACCAAGGTGCCATCATCAGGCTCTGCAGGCTGGACGGGCTGAACCGGTGGCTCTTGACCCCCAGTAGGCATGACTCTGGAGGCTACTCCTGAATGCTGGGCTTGATCTCCAGGTTGCTGCTGGTCCACGGGTGGTGCTCCGCCTTGCCGATCGGTAGGTCCAGGAACAATGCCGCTGAAGAAGACGACATAGAGAACAATAAGGAAGGACCATGATAGATCAAAGATACAGGCATGTGATCAGGTCAAGAGTTTAGAGATTAAGAGGATACGAGCAGAGATCAAGGGCGAGTACTAATTGAGACATCTATTCGGTAAACCCTCATATATCTTGATTTATAAGACCTGCATGGGCCACCACTTAAACCATGTAACGCCCCAGAACCAGAATACTGAAGAGCGGGGGCTTACATAGCCAGCTACATATATTGAAGTGCAACCCACCTCGCTATTGTAGGGTGTGAAAATTATGACACGCTGACATAAGACTCAGTCCAAGCCATACGCTCAAAGCCATATGCTCAGTCAAGGCCATACGCTCATCTACAGGCCATACGCTCAGTGAATATTTTACTATTTTCTGGGATGACAGTACGGCATATATTTAATAAAGGATGAATCTGACACGTCGTCTTTCGTGCAAGGACAGCTGTCCAATGGAGACTAGCCGTCGTATAGGTTTTCAAAGAGCCGGTTTTGTCTTTTGCGAGGACAGCTCAGCATGTCTCATAAATGTAAAAGCCATCATTACTGTCAGTTTTGACAGTCTGTCAGCCGTCATATCTGCAGTCACGACGCTCGAGAAAATCTTTTGACAGTTATTAGAAGATATGGCGTATCAGAGAAGATTGATGATGGCCACGTAGCCATTTTTTCAGTGAGCGTATGAAGTCTATACGACTCCTTCCTTCTTCAGTGACCGTATGAAGTCTATACGACTCCTTCCTCATCAAGTGAGCGTACGACTCCTTTCTTCTCCAGTAAGCGTATCAGCTTTATTTTGTTTCTACATCATCCAAGTCAGCGTATAACTCTCCTTCAACGAGGCAGCGTATTACAGCAACCATATCCAGGATTACAGTCAACACACGTTCTCACGTGTCCTGTACCCAGTTATCCACTTCTCTAGAAGTTATGCAACGTGGCATCCATGCCATCAATCTCTCCTGAACATGCTCCACTACTTTCAACCGCACGCTAATGTGTCTCCATCAGAATTAGCCACGCGTCTCTGCAGTTATGCACACGTCAAGTAACTACCTGAGCGTATGCTTAAGGACAGTTATCCTGAACTCTATAAAAAAAGAGTTTCTTCATCTTCATCAAAGACTACAGTCAATTTCAGAGAGAACAGAGAGATTGCCCAGTTGCTGTCCAAGTTCTTCAAAGTTCGAGTCTTCTTCATCGCATCGTCCAAGGGATAAAGTAATCGTCTTCTAGATTAGATTCCTACAGTTGTAATTTTCTCAGATACAAAATAAATAAAGTGAATTTATTTATGGAAAATAAATTGGCAACTCTGCTGGGGAAAGCTGTCTCCTCCAACGAGATAGCAACAACTCAATACGATACTTCGTCGATCGGCTTGACGAAGAAGACGATGGTTGTACAATTCGACCAATCGGCTTATGAAAAAATGCTCAAGGCGAAGGAGGGCCGCACTGCTTCCTCCGCTCTTCCTGCTGCCAAGAAGAAAGGACACTCCGTCTATGTCCCTAAGTCTTCTGCAGCAGTCCGAGACGCTTCTGTCACTTCTCATGCTGACAAGAACATGTCTTCAACTTCCATGAAGCACAATTCGGCTTCTTGGAACACGGCAACAGTGGCTTCTCCTAGTCACACTGACAAAGTTGGTTCTTTAACCAAGTCAGCGTGTACAAGGAAAACCATCTCTGGACATGTCAAAGTCCCTTCTCCCTCTACTCTTACGACAGCAGTCGGCTCTTTAGCCATTGATGACTCTGAACGTATGGCATTCAAAGGGCAGCGTACGGCAAAGGCAGCATACAAAAGCCAACATCAGGCAGCGTACGCTAAGCCAAAGCCAGCGTATGCTAATAAAAAGGCAGCGTATGACCAGAAGTCTAAACTGAAGTCAGCATATGCTAACAAATACAGTCCTTTGACTGTTTCTCAAAATCAGATTGGGGGTTCTCTTCCACAGAACATACAAATGATTCCCCCTCAACTTGCACATCTTGTGCCAATCAAGGAGAAAGACTCTTTAGTCAACTCCTCTACTCCTAAGGTCTTTACCTCTGGAGTTAATTTGACTAGTACTCTTACTAGATCAAACAAAGGAAAACGCCTTCTGGCTAATTCCTCCAAAGATGGATTATTACCGACTCCTAGTCGGAATAATACTCATCTTCCTTCTCTCAAAATTTCTCGGTCTGAGAAAGGCAAATTACAAGTATCCAAGACTGATATCAAAGTCAAATCTCCTACGGATCTTCGTAACAAGCTTAATCAGAATCGGCTCGGTTCCACTGAGACAAGTATATTAGACCCTGATGCAGAATATGCCAAGAACTATGTGGCTCAAATTAATCAGTCTTTATACACTCAGGAACCAAGAAGACAGAAGAACAAAAGACAAGTTTCTACACAGAAACTATCTTCAAATATTTCCCAATCTGTTCCTACAGATCTCCGGGAATATTTGCAAAATAAACAGAGAATTGACACTCCATCAGGCTATGATATTGCTCATATTTGCCATGAAAAGCATGGTTGCAACTTCCAACCTCGAGTTGTAATTCAATGTTGTTGTTCACCAAAAAGACAATCTGTTTTCGAACGGATTCAATATGAACCAATGTTGGATGAAGATGAACCTCTTTATGCTTCTGTCAACATGACTTCCAGAAATATTGGGAGTAGCATACGGTCTGATGCTATATCAGACTCTGAAGATGGTGTTTATCTCGGCACTCGATCTAGGACCGGAGCCTTGACCAGAGCCTCTTCTTCTTCTCATCCAAGTGGTAATCCGGAGATCACAGAAGACTTCCTTGGAGAGTCCAATTTTCCAGTATTGACTCCTGTAAAAAGTCCTGGGAAAGATACTGATTCACACAGTGATGATTCAGAACAGACTGTTTCATCATCTATTCCTCGAATGATTACCACTTACATGGCAGAGGGCGATCATGAACCTTCAACTAGCACTGAAGCTTATGAACAAAGGATTTCTTCCTTAGAACAACAGTTGAGAGCTATGGCAGATACGTTGAATGCTATGCACACTCTTATGCAATCTCAGCATCAAACTCAGCAAGTCCAACAGACAGCTCCTCCAGTTATATTAAATACTCCTGTTGTTCCAAACCCGGAACCCTCTACTATTCCGGGGGTACAATCTAATGTTCCTGAACAACCCACTCCAAGTCAGTCTGGAGCTGGAGGTGGTACATATGCTGCAGTTCCTCCTCCCAATTACACTCAACAAGTTACAACTCCCCAGTCTTCTGGAATTGTTTCTGAAGAGTTAAAGAATCTCCGAACACAATTCGAGGCATTCAAACAGAAGGATGGTTTGCAAAGGTTAGGTATCAAGCAACCTTACCCGATAGAATAGAAGCAGGTATCGTATCCACCAAAATACAAACCTCCGACCATCTCTTCCTACGATGGGACAACCTCCCCAAGTCAGTTTATTAATCATTTTGAAGTAATGACTGATCAACTGCAACCAAGTGATGCCCTCCTTACTCGGGTGTTCATTGGATGTCTCAAAGGAACGGCTTATGAATGGTATAGAAGTCTCCCTGATGGGTGCATTACCTCATTTGCCGGTTTCCAGCAAATGTTTCTTGAACGATTCTATGAAGGGCTCAATGACATGACCATGTCAGCCCTCATAAGAATTAAACAAAAAAATAACGAAACCACCGAGGACTTCATCGAAAGATTCAGAAGAGAAGCCCTCAAAATGCCTCTCGGAACTTCCGATGCTGTTACCATCGACACTTGCAAATCGTATCTTTTACCAATTATCAGCATGTGGACAGGGTCCACTCAGTTCCAAGATTGGCCTTCTTTTATTGTCAGTGCCAAGGCTGCCGAGGTCAGTACTGAGACCTTCAAGGGTCTGGGGGTACAAATGGCTCCCAAAGAATCAAATCAGAGTGCTAGCAATAGTACTCGACCGAACAATCGCAAAGGGAAAGAAGCTCTTGAAGTCAATCTCCAAAGCAGTAGTCAAGAAGTAAAGACTACCCAAGCTACTTCAGCTCCAACAAATCAACAACAGAGATCTCCTCGGCCGAAGGAAGAATATTCTTTCGACGATGATGATGTTCAGGGTATCTTTGAATGCTTACTCAAAGGTAATAAGATTCAATTGCCAGAAATTAAAAAGCCTGATGAAGCCAATAAGATAGATCATCCAAAATACTGTCCATATCATAGAATGCTGGGTCATACAATCCGGTCTTGCTATGTATTAAAAGGGAAGATTCAAGAGATAATTAAATCAGGAGCTGTGAATTAACACCCAAAGACAAAACAGTCACAGCAAATGTAATTTCAATGCAGTTTGGTGACTTTCCCCCCTTAATGGTGGAAAGTGGGATTGTTCCTATCCCCAAAGCAACTCTCGAAGTTGTAAACATCCCACCAGCACAGAATGACAGACTTGTTCCTGTCACAACTAAGAAGGGAGAGATCATGTGGATTCACCCGGATTTAATGACGGAGTTTGAAACGTCTTCCTCTTCTCCTCAGAAGACTTCCTCATCTAAAAAGAAGCTCGAGAAGACTAAGTCATGCAATGTGACTTCTAGTTTCACACCCGATTTTTATCTAACCTCTACTTTCATCTCAGCAGGAAATTCACTCCCTACAGAGATAAAATCTGTACCTCAATTTGAAGATAGGTACAAACCTGCTTTTCATTTATACAGTTCACAATCTCGTGAATCGATGGCGAAGATGGGTTATGATCTAGCCACTGCTCCGGGTTTGAACTCAGACAAGGGACTCCGAGCACCTTTGGCCATCACTATGAGACATAATCAATCTCGTGTTGGCCTTGGTTTCTGGAATGAAGCTCTCATCAAACATAAAAGAACCAAGAGCAAAATAAAGAATTGCAGCATGGTTTCCATAGATCATGAACCAGAATCTGAAGTTGAAGTTCATGCTGGAACTCGGTCAGGAAAAGTATATCTGAAAGATTATGCTGAAGTTCCTGAAGAAACTTCTGAAGTCCCTCCGGTTACAGCTTCAACTCCAGTCTCTACTGAAGAGCCTTTAAATGTTCCTGTTGAGACAGTTCCTTCTAAACCAACAGCAGCTGACAAAGGCAAACAACAAGTCCGCTTCGACAAACCATTGAAGAAGTCATCTCCTACAGGACTTGAAAAGCCTTATAATTTTGATATATTGGCTCAACTAGCCAATACCCCAGCTAAATCTTCGAGCTCTTACGCCTCTCTAAAGAGACTCGAGAAATTTTAAGTGAAGCTCTGCTGCAAGCAGAAATCTGCCTAACTCTTCTCAAGAAATTAGAAACAGAACCTGTTTTTCATTGCCATAATGTATTGGAATTTATTCCAAACATTACCTTTACGCAGGACGATATACTGCTAGAGGATAATCGACATGACCGTCCTTTATATCATACAGGATATATTGATTCTATAAAGGTTGATCGTCTCCTGATTGATCCAGGATCTGCTCTCAGTATTATGCCAAAAGCTATGCTAGACGCACTGAAGATACCTGTACATAGCCTTTCAGCACTATCACTACCATCTTGGGATTTAATCAAGGAAAAAGTGAGCCTTTGGGCAAGATTCGTCTCAAATTTCAAATAGGCGATCTTCGTACTAAAGTTACTTTTTACATCATCGACAATCATGGATGCTCATACAATACTCTGTTGGGAAGACCATTCTTGCATGAACATAATGTCGTTCCTTCGACCCTTCATCAGTGTTTCAAATATGTTGATGATAATGGAGAAGTTCAAAAGGAGGTTGCAGATCTCTATCCATTCAAAGGAGTTGAAGCTTACTTCAATGACGCTCGCATGTACAAAGATGAATACTCAAAAGTCTTGCAAGCTATGGATAATGATGATGAGATAGCAAAAGTTGGCACTTTTGTTATTCCTGTAAAAGGGCGTATCACTCCTCCGTAGTCTGTTAAATCATCTGAAGAAGGTTCACTGATAATTCCTGTTAGTGGACGTATTACTTCATCACCTACTCAGGCTTCACAAGATTCACTGATAATTCCTGTCAGTGGACGTACTACTGTACCGTCTTCCCAAACTCCACAAGGCTCACTGATAATTCCTGTCAGTGGACGTATTACTTCACCACCTTCTCAGGCTAGATCAGATACTCTAGTCATTCCAGTCAGTAGATGTACTACTTATCCACGATCTTCTTCAAGGGAGCTCACCTCTTCTGAGCCTTTTGTTATCGATCTTAATCGAAACAAAACTTCTGATCGCTCTTCCTCTCTCCCTTTTGTCATTAATTTGACTAAGTCTGATAAGGCTCAGCCTTCTGTTGTAAATACAGTATTTAATATTAATGAAGCATCTTCCTTTGCAGTATATTGATGTTTGTAATCATGTACAAAGTTATTTATAATTGCTAGATAACTTAGAGTCACTAACTATAGGGGTTGTTCAAACTCTTCATACAGACGTATCATTGGAATCCATACAAAATCATACTTCGTGGTCCCTGCTAGAAAAAATGGAGAAAATCTAATCTTCTTTTATAAAGGACCCCAGAATCCTCCTAACTTGGAAGAAGATGACATAAACGATGATACTGGAAGGTTACAACTGCGTCGCTACAGTCAACAATCCAAAAATATCATCAAGAATATGGGTTATGACTTTAGAACCAGTCTCAATAATGGAAAAGGAAGAAGAATGCATGTTCGAATTCCTCCATTAAAATACGGAAGGACAAAATGTGGTTTAGGTTACATTGCTCCTACTTCCTTTATCAACATAGTCCATGAAGATTCAAAGTCCGATGAAGACGAACGATCTGAGTCTTCTGATTCTCTCTCTTGGGATTCTGACACGAGTATTGGCGATCTTCATCGTTCTATTTTGTCCGTCAATATAGTCTCTGTTGATAGGCCTGCAGGAAAATGATGAAGATGAGGATGATTTTGAAATATCACCCGAATCGAACAATGGGCTCAAAGATTAGATAATCAATAGGAATTCAGGTTCGAGCAGAGACCTCCTACCGAAGATAAACTGATCCAAATTGATGTTGGTGAAGAAGGTTCTCCTAAACCAATATTCATCAGTGAAAGTCTTTCAGAAACAGATAAGCAAGACATGATCAAGCTTATTCAGTGATTATATCGATGTCTTTGCCTGGAGTTACGAAGATATGCCAGGACTAGATCCGAAGATTGCAATGCACAAACTCAATATCATGCCAAATGCTAAACCGGTCAAACAACAACAGCGATAATTTCATCCAGACATCATGGATGCAATTGAAGCTGAAGTCAACAAGCTTATGGCTTCTGGATTTATTCGAGAGGAAACAACATCCTGAATGGGTGGCTAACATCGTTCCTGTCCTTAAAAAGACTGGCAAGATTCGGGTCTGTATAGACTTTCGTGATCTCAATGCGGCTTGTCCTAAAGACGAGTTTCCTCTTCCAATTACTGATGTCATGATCGACAACACATGTGGTTTCGAACGAATGTCATTTATGGATGGGTATTCGGGTTACAACCAAATCAAAATGTTCTCAGATGATGAAAAACACACTTCCTTCAGAACGCCGATCGGTACATACTGTTATACAGTGATGCCGTTTGGTCTCAAGAATGCAGGAGCAACATATCAGCGAGCAATGAGCACTATATTTCGTGAACATCTCCGAAAAATAGTCGAATGCTATGTTGATGATATTGCAGTCAAAAGTCGGCGAAAGGAGGATCATATCCAAGATTTGAAGACTGTCTTTGATTTAATGCATCAGCATCAACTTAAAATGAACCCTACTAAGTCCTTCCTGGGCGTCTCTAGTGGTAAATTTCTCGGCTTCGTCATTACCGCTAAAGGTATACACGTGGATCCCGAGAAGATCAAAGCCATTCAAGAGATGCGTCCTCCACGCACCTTAAAAGAGCTACGAGGATTTCAAGGAAGAATTGCTTATATCAGGAGATTCATTTCCAACTTATCAGGACGCTGCAGACCATTCAACAAACTTCTGAAGAAAGGTGTATCTTTCGTCTGGAACGAAGAATGTCAAAAAGTATTTGACGATATTAAACAGTATCTCATGAACCCTCCAGTTTTGGTACCTCCCGTCTTGGGGATACCATTTCTTCTATATGTTCGAGCCATGGATCATTCTCTTGGTGCATTACTTGCCCAGAAAAATAAAGATGGCCATGAACAGGCTATTTATTATCTCAGTCGCACAATGACGGGTGCTGAACCACGTTATTCTCCAATCGAGAAAGAATGCTTAGCATTAATGTTTGCTATTCAAAAACACGACATTATATTATCGGTCAAACGATTCATGTCATTTCCAGAGTGAATCCCATCAGGATTATGATGAAGAAACCTGGTATTCTCAACTCCAGACTAGCTAATTGGGGAATCTTGTTAGCTCAATACGATATGTATTATATTCCTCAGAAGTCAGTTAAAGGACAGGCTCTTGCTGATTTTCTGGCTGCTCATGCAATTCCAGAAGATTCTAAATTATATGATGAGATTCCTGATGAAGTCTTGGATTCAAATCTGATTTCTGAAGAAGTTCCTACCTGGCATCTATTCTTTGATGGAGCATCTAGAATAGGTCCTAACGGCGATATTATCGCTGGAGTTGGGATTGTTCTTGTATCCCCAGAAGGACTAACTATTCAGAGGGCTTATTCTCTAGATCAATCATGTTCAAACAATGTAGCCGAATACAATGCATTACTCATTGGTCTTCAACTTGCTAAACATCTAGATATTCAATATTTGGAAGTTTATGGAGACTCCAAGCTTATTGTCAATCAGATCAGAGGAACGTATGAAGTTCGTCATCAGGATTTGATACCTTATCATCGAGCAGCACTCTCTATAGCCTCATCTTTTGAAGACTTCTTTATTGAACATGTTCGACGAGCCTATAATGCAGAAGCTGATGCTTTAGCTAATCTTGCTGCTGTATTAGCTATACCAATCAGACGTCAGCAAGTGATAGTGGTTTATAACCGAGAACTATTCTGTGTTGAGAATAATTTGGCTTTAGCTTTTCCTCACAAACCAGACAAAGATTCTCTCAACCTTGATGCTGGATTAAAGTTTGACAAAATGCCCTCGTCTTCCTCTGATTCTACTATGGAATATGTCTTTTCTAATGAAACAGAAGCCATAATTGAAGACTGGAGACGCCCGTTTATAGATTTTGTTTTGTATGATATACTTCCTGATAATCCGAGTGAAGCAGCGTCTATTCGACGTCGATCTCTCAGATTCTATTATAATCATACGACGAAAACATTATATAGTTGGTCTTACGATGGTCTTCTCCTCCGATGCATTGCCGGTGAAGAAACACAACAGATAATTCGTGAAGCACATGATGGTGTTTGCGGAGCTCATCAACCAGGTCCTAAACTTCAAGATCGTATCCGACGTATGGGTTATTATTGGCCCACGATGGTGGCTGACGCTATTCAATATGCTCGGAAATGTAAAGCCTGTCAAATTCATACAGACTTTATTCATCAACCGTCAGAGTTCTTACATCCAACAGCGGCATCATGGCCCTTTGAAGCTTGGGGCATGGACGTCATTGGTCCCATCAACCCACCATCATCAAGAGGACATCGGTTTATTTTAGCAATAACCGATTACTTTTCCAAATGGGCTGAAGCAATCCCGTTATCTGAAGTTAAAACTTCTAGTGTTATCAACTTCGTCAAACATCATGTTATCTATCGATTTGGTGTTCCTCGACGTATTATCCATGATAACGGACCACAGTTCGTCAGTCAAAAATTTACTCGATTCTGCGACGATCATCGGATTAATAATTTAGCTTCTACAGCATATAATCCAGCAGCCAATGGATTGGCAGAAGCTTTCAATAAAACAATCATCAAACTCTTGAAAAAGTTCGTTTCTTCCAACAAACGCAACTGTAGCGAGAAGCTTGGTGAATGTTTATGGGCCTACCGCACCACAGTTCGCAATGCGACTGGATGTACACCTTTCTCTTTAGTATATGGGTGTGAAGCTGTTCTTTCCCTTGAGATCCAGATTCCTTCTCTGAGAATTGCAATCTCCAATGAATTGACAACAGAAAACAATGATCGTCTTTGACTTCAAGAGTTGGAAGCTCTAGATGAAAAACGATTGTATGCTCAACAAAATATCGAGCTGTATCAAGCCCGAATCTCCAAAGCTTTTAACCGAAAAGTTAAAGTCAGAGCATATCAGAAGGAAGAACTGGTCCTTACTGTCAGACGTCCTATGACCATGACACATATGAGCAAAGGCAAATTTGATGCGAAATGGGAAGGCCCATTCGTAGTGAACAAAGTCTTCTCTAACGGAGCATACCAGCTTGCCTCTATGGATGGGAAAGTCATGATGATGCCTATCAATGGCAAATTCTTAAAGAAATATTATGTATAATATTTTCATCATTCCCCAGCAAATATAAAATTCTTCTCTACAAAAGTTATTTTGATATCGTTATCCCCAGAGGAAATTGATATTCCACCATGTATCATCTTCCCAGAGAATTTGATATTTCGTCTTATTAGATCCCCAGGGGTTTTAATAAAGATCTTGAATAGAAAATCATGTCCATATTACCTCTGAATTTTCTATCTTAGTACGTATCATATTTTCTATTTTAGGAAAATGATATCTCGTCTTTTGATTTCCGAGTCCAAAGATCATGGAAAATAGAATCTAAAGATATCTTTATATCTGAATTCTGTTTTCTCTAATCAGTATTAAACTAAATTATCTTTGGTTTAGTATCATGATAGAGTTGCAAAGTTTATTTGTATATTCTATTCTATTGAAATATGTCATGTATTATTTACCTCTGAATATGTTTTCTACAAAAGTGTCATCCACAGAATTGAAATCAAGCCAAGATGTTCATTTCTTTAATCAGAATCAAAATATTGCTTATAATTGGATTTCAAAAACATTTCAGTACATGAAAAATGTAAAAGAACTATTTAGGAGGAGTAATGATCTCCTGAATACGAACGATTACATTATTCATCTTCTTATCATGAGCTTTCTTGATTCGCTCTGATGTTTCAATTCCAATCCTCCGTTGGTCATATTCTACAATAATAGAACTACGGCGATTGGTTTCTTCAAACTGATTGATTTGCATTAATTCTCGCTCTTGCTGTAAAACTTGACAGCGTTCAGCTTCAGATTGACGATCAGCAGCAATCTTTGATTGTTCCTTTTCCATAGAGGCAATTTGCTCCTGAATACGAGCTAGCTCTTCCCTTAAATTTCTAAGCTCCTCAGCTCTTGACGCTTCATCCTTCTCTAAGCGCTCCATATTTTGACGAGTACTTATGATTTCTTCGTCTTTAGCCATTAGCTCTTTGGAAGACTGAGCGAGGAATTCTGTTAGAGCAATATGCTGAGCTTGAGCTTCATTCTCTAATTGAGAAATTTCAGCTACAGTCAGAGATTCAATATCTTCCTTTTTAATCTCCCAATATTTTTGGATGTTGGCTTCTAAATCATTCAAGAGATGTTCAAAGAAGACACATTGAGCCTCATAACCAGATTGTCTCAAGGCTGAACGTAGGAAACTAGTCGCCTCTCGAAGACTCGAAAAGGGCATAGTCTCATCTTTCATGAGTCGCCTCGAATATGTATCCAGATATGTATAAATAATATCTGAATACATCCCCATGACTTTGGCTATCCCTGTGTCAAAACTGGGAGTCGCTGCAATAATAGGGGAAGGAGCAGGAGGAGCTTCTATTCTTGGAGCTGAAGTTAGTGCCTTTGGAGAACTCGGCAGATGGGAACTCCCCTCACCCACCTCAGTTTGAACAAGTGGGGCTTGAGTAGAACTCATAGCCGGTGCAGTTCCTACAGCTGTTGAAATAAAAGAAGCATGATCAAAACCAAAAGATAATAAAGCAGAGACAAGACAAAACTTTGATGAATAAAATATTACCTGGAGTTGGTTCATATTCAGTCTCCTTCGGATCATTCAATCCGGCTCTTTGTCTGTTCAGAGTACTTTCTGACATGGAATTTATTTTACTGCTTCCCGCCCCAGAAGTACTCGGAATTTGAACTTCAATTTCCAGATGCCTCTCCGGCTCTGGTGTCAACCCAGAGTGTTGACCAATGGTCTTCAGTGCATCTATTGGTATTTTAGACAATGATTCATCGTCTATCTCCATGTCTTCTTCTCCAGAAGAATGAGACGACGGTTCATAGTCAACTTGTTCGCTCTCTGAAGCTTCAACAATTGGATTGAGAGGAGTGGCTTCCTTCACTGATTCTCCCGAAATCAGTAAGTCATTAGCCATTTCAGTCTGGTGCTCGGCCTCTACCGCAGGTTGACTAATTTCCTGCGCATCATCGGCTATTGGTGGAACTGAGCCTACATCAAAAGGTCTAGAAGACCCAGCAGTTTCAGGAATATCTTCTTCTTCTGTCTTTACAGAGAAATCAAAAGTAGCTTGCTTTTCTGCAGCCAATCGCATAGCACGATCGGTGGGACTCTCTGCATCCAGACAAATTACGGATTTAGTTTTTGAAACTATTACTTTCCTTTCTATTCTTCTGGTTAAAGGAACAGTAGGATAATTGTCTATTGGATCACTACCTGTTTTATCAATATTTCTGGCTCGTTCAGAAACAGGAGAATTCCCGGGAATAGAAATTCCTCCGCGACTTCGAGTCTCTGCTCGAGTAGCTCTTTTTGCGGCAGGACCCGCAGTACCTTTACTCCTCTTCCTCTTCGGTGTATTATCAACAGATATACTTTCTTCAGCACTCCCGATAGGCACATGCAATGGTTGATGAAGGTCATCAGAGAAGAAAGTTTCCAAAACATCATCATCAACTTCATCGGTGGCCAGAGGATCTTCTTTGTCGTGACAATCCCTAGGCAAGGCGGATTTAGTTGATTTCTTTTCAACATGAATAAAGCTTTTACCTAAGATGCTAAATTTTTCATCAAAGGTATTAGCTGATACATAAAATCTGGCATAGGACGCCAATATCTTAGCTCCTCTCCGATAGTTGACCGGATCTGGCATAGAAAAGGTAGCCCCTGTACCTTTGGCAATGTAATATAGCCAAGCTCTGGCACCATCAACCAACCCGCCTTGATGAGCAAAACACGTCGTTGCATTGCCCACATGCAACTGATCGTAACCAAATTGACGAGCAAATCTGCTCGAAAGATATGGCTCTATATATGTGATGTTGTCACGGCGACAAATTAAATGAGATGGCCTGATTCTCTTTAGCCATTCATGTTGGACATCATCCAACTCATTAGCACCAACGTCGTCAATCAATCTCCTGGGCATGGTCTCATAACCAATAGGGGGAGGAACACAAGCGAAGCTCCAGAGTTCTCCCCTGTTCAAGATGGTTCTGCAATCGGTTAAAGTATCATATCTCCATTTCGGTATGTGCTTGTACCTTTCAAGGAAAGTGTCATCTGGCCTAGCCATCCCAGCACTCATCAGAGATTCAAAATGAAGAAGCAGCCATCCAAACAAGTATGTAAAGGGCATTTCTACCCGGGGAAAGGACGTCAAGCTCTTCTGTGCCAATTCGAACATCCTATCTGTGTATGCCCTTAATCCGGCATTCAGACGGCAGGTCATTGCCGTTAATAGATCCATTTTATACCCAAAAACCAGACAGACTGCTGCGAAGACGACTCCTCTGTGCATCCTGTCTGCCGAACAGGTGCCAGGAACTACGAATTTCCTCAGCCAAAGAGATATGAAACCGGCCAGATGACCTTCATCGGACAATTCTCGGCCACCCTGCTTAATATAGGTTTCTAATCTATCACCGGCCTTGTAGCTGTCGATGTCTTCTTCGACGACAATGTCATCATGATTAGTCTCCCGGATTAATCTGTTAATCTCGGCTTGACTCAAGGGCTTGAATTTTCCGACATACTGCTCGGTCTTTTTCTTCTTTTGGACTTCGTCAGTGCGGCCTTGAAACAAATAAGCCATCCACTTCGAAGAATAGCAATTGGAGTCCCCCTCTCCACCTTGTCCCTTATAAAAAGCTTTACAGATGCTGTAATGACACATTAATTCTTCAAATACATAAAGAATTAGTGGGTTGGCTGCAAAAATCTTATTCATTTCGTCAACAAAAGGGATATATTCTTCATATGGCAAATCTGCCGTGGGTAGCTGAGATATATATGCCATTTCATGAAGGGCGAATCCCATCTCGCCCTTTGGGGTCATGAAGGTGCCAGTCCGATAGTTATATCTCTCCGCTAATGCCAAAAACAGATCCGGGTTTGGTTTGAAACTATAAGCAGTACACTTAATGGCATCATATAAACCTATCGCCTTCAACTGTGCACCGAAGTTCCGCAAAATCCATCTCACTAGAGCAGTCCATCTAGTGTTCTCTGGATTTACTAGACCAGTCAGCCTCATTGACTGTTTTGGGTAGATGGCATTCTTTAATTGAACAAATTCATTGGCAAAAATTGGGACTCTGACTGGCTTCAGCAGTGCCGAGTCCTCAGGAGGGAGGGTGGCAGGTAATAGTCCTCGTAGAGATGTGACATGTGGTTCAGTACCACTGCGGAACCTTCCTTGACGATATCCAATCCACCCAGCCTTAGCTTGTCGGGATGGAGTAATATCCCACTTCATCTGTCTTTGCTGACCCGAATGGAATAAACGGGCTATGTTGATACTCTTTGTTAAACCAGTCAAATACATAGGCTGATTTACATCACCATCCCTATAGTAACTGTATGATACTTTGTCCAGAGCAGGCTGGGAATTTATGTCAATAGCATCTCCAAAAAGGAATGCTGGCTTCAAATGGGCAACACCATCTACACTTTGTGACGGCAGTCCACTCATCAGGTTCAGTAAAGTATCATCTTCCTGATTGGTCAATAGAGCTATTCTTGTGGAAGGTCCGTCAAATTAGGGAAAACGAACATGAGATAGATCACTTCTATAATTATTTCCCATACTTCCTTCAAATTCTGCTTCCTGAGCCAGAATATCCACTGCAAATGAAGAATAAAGTATTAAAAATCTTCAATGTCAAGAGATGATAAAGTTTAACATACGCTCAGTTTTTACTAAGCGTACAGCTCAACATACGCTCAGTTTTTACTAAGCGTACAGCTCAATTTACGCTCAGTTTTTACTAAGCGTATGGCAGACTCAAGGTTCAGCTTACGCTCAGTTTTCTTTAAGCGTATGGCAGACTCAAGGTTCAGCTTACGCTCAGTTTTCTTTAAGCGTATGGCAGACTCAAGGTTCAGCATACGCTCAGTTTTCTTTAAGCGTATAACAGATTTTATCTTAAGTGAATGGTTTTTAAAGTTCAGTTTATGATCAGTTTGAGCATATCAGCGTATGGTTGACAAGATGATCATCAAAAATATGTTAACACAGGAGTTAACATATCTCAATGAGACAAATTGCCATAGATATACGCTCCAAACATACTTTTCGTAAAAACGAAAAATATGGAATACGGCTAAACCCTAAAGAGGGAAGCGTATTTGCTGACGTATTGACCCTAAAGAGGGATACGTTTTCTGAGTTTTGTTCTAACCAGAGCCCTAAAAAGGAAATAGTTATTTGTTCATCATCATCTTCGTCCTCACCATAAAGAGGTTTCAATGGCCGTTCACTGCGTGAAGCACGCTGACTGGCCGTCCTCTTGGTGGTGGCGGTGTCGACGGCAGGATGAGATGACTCTTCAGGGGCTTTCCCCTTTCCTTTCGCAGCAGCATCAATCTTGGGTGCCGTTAATGGAGATGGAGTTGAAGACGAAGAAGAAGAAGAAAGATCTTGAGTTTCTGAAAGCTCTTTTCTCTCTCGAAGGCAAAAGCTCTGGTAAAGAAATAAAATAGGTTTTGGGAGACCTATTTATAGAAGAAAGAAAGAAGTTCAAAATGGCGGATATTCTCTAAACAAAATTCCTAAAGATTTGTACTGATATTGAGGAAGATAACAGACTCATGCCAGCGTGTCAGGACTTATTCTCACTTTAAAGTTCAAAGTAATTTCGAACTTTTGAAACTCATAAAGTTTGAAAACTTTGAAGGGGGTCTTGTAGGGTATGAAAATTATGACACGCTGACATAAGATTCAGTCCAAGCCATACGCTCAAAGCCATATGCTCAGTCAAGGCCATACGCTCATCTACAGGCCATACGCTCAGTGAATATTTTATTATTTTCTGGGATGACAGTACGGCATATATTTAATAAAGGTTGAATCTGACACGTCGTCTTTCGTGCAAGGACAGCTGTCCAATGGAGACTAGCCGTCGTATAGGTTTTCAAAGAGCCGGTTTTGTCTTTTGCGAGGACAGCTCAGCATGTCTCATAAATGTAAAAGCCAGCATTACTGTCAGTTTTGACAGTCTGTCAGCCGTCATATCTGCAGTCACGACGCTCGAGAAAATCTTTTGACAGTTATTAGAAGATATGGCGTATCAGAGAAGATTGATGATGGCCACGTGGCCATTTCTTCAGTGAGCGTATGAAGTCTATACGACTCCTTCCTTCTTCAGTGAGCGTATGAAGTCTATACGACTCCTTCCTCATCAAGTGAGCGTACGACTCCTTTCTTCTCCAGTAAGCGTATCAGCTTTATTTTGTTTCTACATCATCCAAGTCAGCGTATAACTCTCCTTCAACGAGGCAGCGTATTACAGCAACCATATCCAGGATTACAGTCAACACACGTTCTCACGTGTCCTGTACCCAGTTATCCACTTCTCTAGAAGTTATGCAACGTGGCATCCATGCCATCAATCTCTCCTGAACATGCTCCACTACTTTCAACCCCACGCTAATGTGTCTCCATCAGAATTAGCCACGCGTCCCTGCAGTTATGCACACGTCAAGTAACTACCTGAGCGTATGCTTAAGGACAGTTATCCTGAACTCTATAAAAAAAGAGTTTCTTCATCTTCATCAAAGACTACAGTCAATTTCAGAGAGAACAGAGAGATTACCCAATTGCTGTCCAAGTTCTTCAAAGTTTGAGTCTTCTTCATTGTATCGTCCAAGGGATAAAGTAATCGTCTTCTAGATTAGATTCCTACAGTTGTAATTTTCTCAGATACAAAATAAATAAAGTGAATTTATTTATGAAAAACAGCTATACGGTCACGGCCGTCTAGATACATGAGGGTTTAACTACAAGCCATCAGTCTCCTATGGTCATAAACAAGCCTATTGTCTCAATCTCAAACAAGCAACAACAGTTTACAAGATGTCAGAACACCAAATATACAATAGTAAGACGTTCCATACATTACATACTTGGATGATCATGAAGCTAGTCATACAAAACGTCAAGACTAGCAAGAGTTTCAGTCATACATGATCAACCCTAGGATTTTTCAATCATGTTACAGCCCAAAGGCAGACAGTAAATAAAGGAGCAATCGAGCTAAACACGTGCTCGTCGACTAAACACCTCAAAAGAATAATTTTACAATAGAGTGGGAGAGCCAAAAAATAAATCCACTTATTGCCAATGTTACACCTGGTGGTCACCATCTGGCTGAAAGGTAGATAGATCCTCTGGAGCTGCTCCGATATCTGGCCATACAAAACCAGCTGGGTCAGACCCCAGAAAGAGCAAGTGCCACAAAGGAAGCTTCACTTAGGAACTAAAACCAGCATATAATAAATGAATATTATAGGTAATTATAAGAGAAACTGATAATAATAGGGACAACAACAGTGAATTGAGTATGAGAAAACCATTCAAGTAGCCAGGTCACAACCCTTAAACCAAACAAGGACCGGGGTTGTAATCCTTCACCTGAATAGAAACCCGTCTCAAATACTGTTGGTGAAGGTAAAATATGATGAGCTTGACATATGGTTAAATAAGACAATAAATGAAGAGAGGATAAACAACTGCTCCGGGAGCCAGGTTACAACCCTTAAACCAAACAAGGACGGGGTTGTAACCCTTCGCCTGAACAGAACCTTGCCCATGATCTTTATTGTTAAGGTAAGCATAAATAATCGTGCTTATTGAAGTAAGGTAAAACTTGACGAGCATGACATGGGGTGCAATAAGATAATAAACGAAGAGAGGACATAGAACTGCTCCGGGAGCCAGGTTACAACTCTTAAACCAAATAAGGACCGGGGTTGTAACCCTTCGCCTGAACAGAACTGGTCCCCTGATCATTATTGTTAAGACAAGCATAAGTAATCATATCATGTCATGTCATAATCTTGTACAGGATCAGGACGAGACGAAGCTGGGCTAGACTCCATCCAATCAATCACGGCCAAGCAAGGAGTACGGCTTGATACTTTAACTAACTAGTGTTATCACAGACCTAGTTACTAGCAAGATGCAATGAGATTATTCCAACAGCCACAAGCCCTGCAGACCATCCAGGTTATCCAGACGTAATTAGGGGTTTGAATTCATGCGGGTACACCGTCCAAGAAACGTATGTACCCTTAAGTAGTTTGGTGGTTGCAACACATGTCAGTGTGCTGGAAATGTGCCCTACTCGACGGTAGGCTTACAAATCCCATGATGGGGCACCCAGATAATAGGATTGCCTGTAGCTGGGAAAATCTCTCCATGACTAATGAATTTTCTAGTTATTAGCCTTAGTCAATTTTCGTAGGTACCCCTGACCGTGGCATTCAGGGGTCACTGTCCTAGACATGATGCAAGACAATACTGGTTTATTTGTACAAACACAATCGTCCACAGTATCCAAGCCATTTATTATAGCCATGTCATGCAAGCCGTCGCAACAGCTTTCAATAGTTACCATGGTGGGTACTTGTCATATCTTGTTATGTCATGCTATGTCATGCTATGTCATGTCATGCTATGTCAAGGCTCTACGCGAGTGAGCCTCTATGCTAGGACGAGGGCCTCAAGCGTAAAGCGGCTTTACGCTAGCAAGAGCAAGGGAGAGATAACTCTACGCGAGTGAACATGCACGTGGGTGGGGTTCTACGCTAGCCGGGTTATACGCAAGTGAAATTACACGCGCGTAAGAATTTTACGCGAGAAGAATTCTACGCGGGGAAACACCCGAGCGAAACTCTACGCATGCGAGAGGCTACTCGAGCCAAAGTCTACGCGAGTACGACTCTACACGAGCGGGAGGGTCCCGGCGTAGAGTTCGAATACGCTAGCATGCAATTACGTGTCCGTAAAAGGGGCACTACGCAGGCACGTTAAGACGTGAGCATAAAAAGGCTGAATAATATGCTTAGGGGTGCAACTCGGGCGGGCTAAACCCGAGCCCGATCGGGTAAACCCGCTAATGGGTTGGTTAGGGTCGAAGATACTTGGGTTCGGGTTCGGGCTCGGGCTAAAATATTTGAACCCGATCAAAAATCGGGTTGGGCTTGGGTTCATGCGTCGGGTTACCCAAAGAACCCGAAACCCGAAATACATATATATATATATATATATATATATATATATATATATATATATATATATATATATATATATATATATATATATATATATATATATATATATATTTCATGCTTCTTAAATAAAAAGTTTGAATCCTAAATTTCTCCACCCAAACTCTTTAACTCCTTATAAAGAATTCTCATTTCAATTTGTATTTTATAACGATGAAGGCTTGATTGTTATTTGATTATGTGTTTAATATTACTTTTGTTGAAAATTATTTTAAATTTTATATTAGAGTCCAATTAACCCGATGGACCCGACCCAACCCGAGTCCAACCCGCTCCTCCGGGCTTGGTCTTGGGCTTCATATATTGAACCCGAGGTTGGGTCGGGATTGGGCTCGGGCTAGACTTATGATTCATCGGGTTGGGCTTGGGTTGACCTCAAACCCGACCCAACCCGCCCGAGTTGCACCCCTAAATATGCTGGCACGCAATGTGTGGACGTAAAAGGGCTAAATTCCACGCTAATACGATAGAACGTGTGCGTAAAACTCTGTCTTCTCCCGATGGCCAAGACAAGCATGCGTAAAAGCTCAGAAACTCGAGGAACTCCATCTCGGCCAAGACTTGGTGAAGTCCGGCCATCTCAAAACCAAACTTACGTAAAATCGAAATCCCTACTACATGGGACTCTCCAATTCGGAAACAACCAAGTTTAGAAGATCAAAATCGAGAAGATCAAAATACTAAAAACTTATATCTACATGAAATGAGCCATGGAATTCGAAAATGCTAAGTAGAAAAGTGACTTAGAATATTGTGGAGAAGAAAATAGAATAATAAAACTTGAGTTCCTTCATAAAGCAAGTTGCACTTGCCTAGACCCCTCTCTCTGGTAGGTGGAGAGTAATGGTGAGAAAGAAGAAGAGTTAATGAAAAGTAATGAGGAGAGAGAAGGAGTGGGCGGCTATTAAAGGAAGAGTGGGGGTAGGTGGGGTTGGTCTACATGAAAAACTAATCCAAACCGAACCAAGCCAACCAAGCTGAACCAAGCAAGGGAAATGCCAAGATAAACCATGCAATGAGACATGCAATATACGTACACGTATACCAAAATACGTAATACGAACCATGGTCATTACACCCTGAAAATGCCAGGATTCTGTGCAGAACATGGAATTGTACACCAAACTACTGCACCATATTCACCACAATCTTATGGTATCACTAAACGAAAGAATCGAACAATTAAAGAAATGATGAATTCTTTATTATTAAGCTCAGGACTACCAGATAATTTATGGGAAGAAGTTGTACTTACAGCCGACTATCTTTTAAATAAGTTGCCCCACAAGAAAAAGGATAAGACGCCATATGAATTATGGAAAGGAAAGAAACCTTCCTATAAATGGCTCAAAGTGTGGGGATGTCTTGCAAAAGTGGCAATTCCTTTGCCTAAAAAGGTCAAGATAGGTCCCAAGATCTTTGACGACATATTTATAGGATATGCTGAAAACAGTTCTGCTTATCGGTTTCTCATACATAAGTCGGACATTCCTGAGATACATAATAATATAATTATTGAATCTAGGAAAGCATCTTTCTTTGAGAATATCTTTCCATGTAAGAAGATACATGAAAGAGAAATATTAAAAAGAAATTATGATGACATTAGACATACTGGTCAAAGTGATGTAGATACTGAATTTGCCGATAAGGAAGATGTGCCTAGACGCAGTAAGAGGTCTAGAACATCAAAGACCTTTGGACCTGAATTTCTAACATTAATGTTAGAAAATTAGCCTCAAACTTTCAAAGAAGCAATGTCTACACCAGAGGCACCACTTTGGAAAGAAGCTACAAATAGTAAAATAGAGTCCATTATGCAAAACCATACATGGGAATTAGCTTATCTTCCTCCAGGATGTAAGCCATTAGACTGTAAATGGATATTTAAGAGGAAGATGAAAGCTGATGGAACTATTGATAAATATAAAGCATGAATGGTTGTCAAAGGATATAATCAAAAACAAGAAATGATTATTTTGATACATATTCATCAGTAACAAGGATAACATCAATTCGAATGTTAATTGCAATAGCAGCATTGCACAATCTAGAAATACATCAAATGGATATGAAGACTGTCTTTCTAAATGGTGATCTAGAAGAAGAAATCTAAATGAATCAACCAGAAGGATTCATAGTAGCAGGTAAAAAAAGGAAGGTGTGCAAACTAGTTAAGTCTCTACATGGACTTAAACAAGCACCGAAACAGTGGCACCAAAAGTTTGACAATGTAATGATGTCAAATGGATTCAAGATCAATGAGCGTGACAAATGAGAGAAACTTTGATACAGTAGGGGGTATCAAAGTTTTGATACCCCCTATGTATGACATATGGGCCCTCTCAAAATTTATGTGTATATATATGTGTACACGTTTTACAAAGCAGGAGGGGCCCACATGTCATAAATAGGGGGTATCAAAACTTTGATACCCCCTACTGTATCAAAGTATTTTTTGTGACAAATGTGTGTATTCTAAAAATACACAAACTGGATATGTCATTATATGCCTATATGTAGATGATATGCTAATAATAGGCAGTAATAATAACATAATCCAGGACACAAAGAAGATCTTAATCAAAAACTTTGACATGAAAGATCTGGGAATTGCTGATGTTATATTAGGAATTAAGATTTCTAAAACACTAGATGGGCTATTATTATCCCAATCTCATTACATTGAGAAGATTATAGAAAAACATAATCAAAATGATAGTAACATTGCAAAAACTCTAGTAGATTTAAATCTACATTTAAAGAAGAATATTGGAGAAAGTATCTCACAAGTAGAATGTTCTCGTATAATTGGGAGCCTTATGTATGTAACGAACTGTACGCAATCAGAAGTAGCTCAATCAGTTAACAAACTGAGCAGATACACAAGTAATCCAGGAAAAGATCACTGGAAGGCTATTATTAGAGTACTCAGATATAGGGGTGAGCAACGGTTCGGTTCGGTTCAAACCGAACCGTTTATTAAAAAACCGACTGAACCGACAATCGAATTTTACACAACCGAGAACCGAACCATATATAAAAAAATCGAACCGAACCGGACCGACTTCGGTCAGTTCAATTTTCGGTCCGTTCGTTTGGCCCAAGTGGGCCGGGTCCTCTAAAACCAAATATAAGTCAAAAATAGCAGTAAACAAATTTATTTGCAGCGTCTTCTAAAATCAAATATAAGTAAAACATAACATGAAACTAATCTATTTGCAGCATGTTGGATCTTCTAAAACAAATAATAAGTCAAAAATGAGAGTGAAACAAATTTATTTGCAGTATGTTTCAAAATGCAGTAACTGCTCACTAATCCAAGTAAACAATTGACACCAACATATTACACAATCATGTAAAAAAAACAAAAGATGATGCAGTAAACAAATTACACCAGCATCACTACACATATTGAACTTCTTCTTCAAGACTAGCATGCATGGTAGTGGAGACTGGATCGAATTGCTAACGGAGACACCCGAAAAGGAAGACTTTGGATTGAAGTGGATTAGTGGAGAGAATCCATATGGAGACCAGAAGAGGAGGAAGACTTTGGACTAGAGTGTATTAGTAGAGGAGAGTGGAGACTGTGGAGTGAATCCCTATCAAAAATTGGGGGGACCTGAAGAGGAAGAGGCGGCAGGTGGAGTAGAAGAGAGAAAAAGGTTAGGTAGGGTTAAGTTTTCACTTTTATATGGACGGAAGGGCATAATGGTAAATACTGATCGATTCTCTGTTCGGGTCGGATTCTAAAGATCAAAACCGAGAACTGACCCAAGAATCAAATTTGTAACTTTTAATAACCGATATCCGACCCGATTAGTTGAAAACCGACCCGAACCACTATTTCGGGTCGGGTCGGGTCGATTTTTGGTTCTAAAACTGAAAAATGCTCACCCCTACTCAGATATTTAAGATACGCTAATGACTATGGATTGCATTATACTAAATATCCAGCTGTACTCGAAGGATACAGTGATGCAAATTGGATATCTGATGCTAAAGACTCGAAATGCACAATTGGATATGTCTTTACACTTGGAGGTGCAACAATATCATGGAAGTCCTCAAAACAAACGTGCATAGCCAGATCAACTATGGAGTCTGAATTCACAGCTTTGGATAAAGCAAGTGAAGAAGCAGAGTGGCTTTGAAATTTTTTGGAGGACATTCCAATATGGCCAAAGCCCGTACCAGCAATCTGTATACATTGTGATAGTCAATCTGCTATCGGTAGAGCACACAGTCATATTTATAACGATAAATCAAGACACATTCGAAGACGTCATAATACCGTTAAACAACTTCTCTCTAATGGCATAATCACGATTGATTATGTAAAATCAAAGGAAAAACCTTCCGGATCCACTAACTAAAAGTTTGACAAGAGAGCAAGTATATATATAACCTCCACTTTTCTAAAATGAGAGTAATTTTTAACTTTTGTAAAAATCTATTTTTTAACATTAAATAATAATTTATGGTAAATTTTAATTAATTTAAAAATATTTAAATTTTTGTATTATATTTTTTGTGATTTTGATGTTTTGCTAGTGTAACCTTAGAATTGTTTAGTCTAGAGACTAACCATGACCTTGGAGGCCTAACCCGTGTGATTAGATTAGCTAATTACCACTTTTTAGGCTAAGAATATTTTGGTCATTTTGTAATTTTTGAATTATTTAGGATTTTGATTAATTTGTAAATTTTATATTATTTTAATAATATTTAAATTGATGTATTGTGATTTTGGTCATTTTTTACATTTTAATATTTTGAAATTTTTTATATTTTAATACTGATTTTATGGGATTTGTTAAGTCGGGTTCGATTTTCATCTCGTTCCGACTTGTGTTAGTGATCCGGGTAGCTTAGACTCTAGACGAGACCCCAAGATTAGTTAGTCATGGCCCACAAAATCTACTAATTAAGTTAGTAAGTTTAGACTAATTCCACTTGCTTAGAATGGTTAAATTAGAGACTTAAACTTGACCTTTTGACCACAAACCTTGTCATGACTTAAGTTGACCCAAAGGAGACTTGTAGTAGAATCTTGGATATTTCACATAGGCCCATTAGGGCATGTATGGACAGCCACCTATAGGGGGAGAAGTGTCCCTCTCTTTCATTTCACACTTGCCTCTTTTTCCCCCCAAATTTGTTCTTCCCCAAACTTGAGAGCTTCCCTCTTGATTTTGATCTCCAAATTCCTCCATTCTTCTTCCAATCTTCCATCATTTCTTTTCATTCAACCAAGGAGGAGATGCTAGCAAGGATTGGGAGTAAGGAGCAAGGAAGGGTGTCCATTTTGGAGGAGCTTTCGTGTCGAAACCGTGTCCTTTGAGTGTATCATTAGGATCTCACTCCCAATAGGTAAAACCAACCCTCTAAATTGATTTCCTATACATATTAGTTAGTTTTGAATCCATAGGATCCACCCCCATGCATGTACCCCTTTAGATTCTAGTTTGAGGCCATTTGGAGCTCTCTTGAGGATTTTAGATGTGTTTTGTGTCCTACTTGATAGATCCTAAATTAGGACACCTCATATGTTTGGTTTATTGCCTAATAGGATTAATTGTGTTTTAAATTCAGTTTTAGAATGGTTAGAGAGTGGATTGATCTTAGTTAGGATGATTAGAATGAGTTTCATTTGGATACCTATGTTGGTATCCAAGTATCTTGGCCTACATGTGTTTTTTTGTTCAAAACAACCCAAATTTGTCATAATTTTTATCCACGTTTTTAGTAGTCAGAGCAACTTAAAAATGCCATAACTTTTAGCTCAGGACTCTGATTAATCTTTCCTTTTTTTTTAATAGAACCGTATCGAAATTAGATTTCCAAATATATATTTTAATAATCCAAATTCATTCTAGAACTTTCTGTAAAACTTTTTGAGAGTTAGACATCCGAAAGATGAACGTGTTTCGGTGTTTTCGCGATTTTGGGAGCTTCCGGACACAAAAATGCGATCCGTTTGAAGTTTCGGAAATCTAATACGAAGGGCTATAACATACTTTATTTTTAGAATTTAGTGAAGGCCCAATTGGTACAGTATTGATTTTAAGTAGAAGAGTGACTATGCGACATAGGCATTTTGTGTAACTTATGAGCCTAGTAAGGATATCATGTGAATGTAGGTAGCATAGGTTGTCAAAAATATATATGATATAGTACATATATGTATATATATATTATTGTTATGTAATATATGTTAGTATAGTGTGTGTGTGTTTGAATAAGATAAGGATGTGTGTGGTTAGTGGAGAGAAGTGAGATTGATAGAGGATATGTACTAGTGTGTGTTTGATGTTGTATAGATGGTAGTGTAGTGTATGTGTTATGAAGGTGAGAGAGTTGGGAGGATCATGCCATCCTATTTGACTTGAGACTAGTGTGGTTTGTTGAGTAATTTGTGTTTTGGTTGAGTGATATCGTGTTTGTATATAGATGTGTATGGGTGTCTTAGAGGAGAGGGGGGTAGATTTGGTATATGTGTTTGTGTGTGTGTTAGTGTTGGATTGGAGAGAGATTTAGATGTTGTATGTATGGATATGTTAGTATGTTAGTGGTTATGTTAGAATCTATGTAGAGGTTAGAGGTATCTTAGAAGTTAGATAGTGATATCGTGTATAAGTTAGTTAGTTGTGTTAGTCTATGTTATTGTTAGTTAGATATGACATATGTTAGTTGGTTAGAGTTAGAGATAGATATATATACATATATGTTATGGTTAGATATTAGTTAGTGGATGTTAGTTGTGTTAGGTTTCTAAGTTAGAATAGATGGTTAAAAGTTATATGTTAGAGATGGTTAGTATCTTGTATTAGAGATGTAAGTTAGGATATAGAGTGACATCTTGAGATACCATAGTAGTATCTTAGGATATTATGGGTATTTGCCTATTACCTTAAGATAATGTATTTACCTACAAGGTAAATGGGACTTACCTACAAAGTAGAGGGGATTTATTTTATACTAAGGTATTAGCTACTAAGGTATTGACTATCTAATATTTATGGTGGATGGTTAGAGGCTAGATATTTAAGGTATTAGTATTAGAGGTTAAGGTATTAGTTTCCAACCAAGGTAATGGTTTATCTTACCTTAAGGTAATGGGTTTACCTGTAACGCCCCAGAACCAGAATACTGGAGAGCGGGGGCGTACATAGCCAGCTACGTATATTGAAGTGTAACCCACCTCGCTATACGGTCACGGCTGTCTAGATACATGAGGGTTTAACTACAAGCCATCAGTCTCCTATGGTCATGAACAAGCCTATTGTCTCAATCTCAAGCAAGCAATAATAGTTACAAGATGTCAGAGCACCAAATATATAATAGCAAGGCGTCCCATAGATTACTTATTGGATGATCATGAAATTAGTCGTACAAAATGTCAGGACTAGCAAGAGTTTAGTCATACATGATCAACCCTAGGATCTGTTTATCATGTTACAGCCCATAGGCAGACAGTAAATAAAGGTGCAATACAAGCTAACACGTGCTCGCCGGCTAAACGTCTCAAAAGAATAATTTTTACAATAAAGTGGGAGGACAAAAAGAAATCCACTCGTTGCCAGGGTTACGCCTGGTGGTCACCATCTGGCTGGAAGACAGGTGGATCCTCTGGTGCTGCTCCGATATCTGGCCACACAAAACCAGCTGGGTCAGACCCCAGAAAGAGCAAGTGCCACAAAGGAGGCTTCATTTAGAAACTAAAACCAGCATATTGTCACGACCCGCACCCTAGAGTAAGGGCACGAGAAGTGGGTACGTCCAGCCTACGCCGCAGTGTCGGCAGTAGAACGCTGTCCTAGGTCAATCATCTAACAATATAAAGTACCTGTACAGTTTATACTCTCCGAATGGAGGTGACAAACAGAAAACAATCTCAATCACATCTAGGTAGAAGAATGAAAGATAGATAGATAGACAGTAACTCAAAGAGAACAGTAGAATAGATGAAATAAGTCCAAGTGTTTAAGATAACATAACATCAGAATGTCAACTCATAATACAATAAGTCTAAGAGTCTATACATCTCCACATCTCAAAATACAACTCAGAATGTGAGACAAAAGATAATACAGAAAAGACTGTCTAGCTAACTAGCCTAGACTACTGGGGCAACATCCTCAGCTGCAGGTGGATCCTGCTGAGGGTCCACAACATAAGTATCATCTAGTCCTGCTCCATAATAGGTAGACACCAGGGCCTCATCCTCATCCTCTGTAATATTTTCAACAGGTCCAGTCAGGACAGGAACGAGCACAATACATCTCACGCAGTGCATAGTATGATAGGAAATATAAAGCATACAATAGAGTAAAATACAGGAAACGCTGAAGGAAGATACATGTAGTAAAAGAGATAACTGTAATGAAATATCTACTATAATAGAGAACTAGCAGTGTCTAGTGAGTCAGAGTAAAATATAGACATGTGAAATGGCATAGGAGATTCATGACTACAGCTAGGAGTGATTTATGACTACAGCTACTGGGGTAATATCCACATGACTATTTCCACTCCCCCATCCCCAATCAATACACAAGAATTCATTCAAGTTATGTTAAGATTCGTGATAAGCCCATAAATGGGAGATTCATGAGAGGCTCTGTGAACATGAGAGTACATGAGTCACAAGCGATTCGTGAATCTATGAAAGCATAGAGATACATGATGATTCGTGAAAAGCACAAACATGCTGTATCTGATGCTCCCGAGGGGGATAACATCTCATGAAAAGATCCATATAGTACCAATCCGTGATAACAATCGTGTCAGCATCAAGTAAAGTAATCTAGAGCAAGAATATAAATCCTGGCAAATATGAAATGGTCAGAGAATGTACTCGCCTGATAACTGAATATCTGAAGAAGATATACTGTCTGAGGAGAGGTGTATGGCTCCTAATCTGAGCAATACAAGTCACAATGTATCCACAATGGTAAAAATAAAGTATACAATGCATACTACATGATTCTAGGTCAATCTGGTCAAAAGTCAACTCTTGGTCAATTCTAATAGTCGAACTAGGTCACAGGAAGTCGTACTAGGTCAATTAGAGTCAAACAAGGTCAAACAAGTCAAGGTTAGTCAAATCTAGATTAAAGTCAGCTCTTGGTCAACATTCTAATCAAACTAGTCAAAGTTAGGTCAACACTAGTCAAACTAGTTAGGGTTTTAGTCAAACTAGTTGTTTTAGGTCATTCCTAGTCAATTCTAGGTTAACTAGGTCAACTTTGACCTAAGGTTGACTTTGGTCAACCCTTAGTCAACAAGGGTCACAAGTAGTGTTTTTAGGTCCATTAGGTTAATTGGGTTAGCCCCAAAGCCATAGGCTAGTCATCTTGGCCATAGGCTATTGACTTAGATTTCCATAGGCTAATGGTTGTAGGTTTCTATATAAACCTATACTTAGGAAGTCATATATATATATATATATATATATATATATAAAAAATATATATATATATATATATATATTTTATATATATATATATATATATATATATATATATATATATATATATATATATATATATATATATATATATATATATATATATAGATAGATATACCCATGTCTATTTACTACCTATATATATATATATATATATATCTATATATGCCTAACTATATACAATACCAATCACCCCCATATATATATAAAATGACACTATATGTGATCTATACAAATATATATATATATATATATATATATATATATATATATATATATATATATATATATATATATATATATATACAACAACCACATAGGCCTATAGCCTATGTAATTTCCATACACCCTAGTATCTATATATAGACACACTATATATAATCCTAATACAAATATATATATATATATATATATATATATATATATATATATATATATATATATATATATATAGACTAAACCTATATATATAAACATATATATAGAGAGAGGAAAGTGAGAGAGAGACATAGAGTGAGTGAAAGAGAGAAGAGGACAGTGAGAGAGAGGGGCTGGACAGAACACACAAGAAGGGAAATCGGTTTCAGAATTCCTGGAACCAAAATCCAGTCCCAAACACACACACACAGTTATGTATATACATGTATATGTATATACACCACAACTACACATACACACAACCAAATAACCTCAAAACTCACCCACACTCACACATACATATATACTACATATATATACTAAAAATACACTAATACATGTATAAATCATATTGAAATTTGATTTGAAATTCGTATTTGTAAAACTGGAAATAATCCCAAATCCTGGAAACTGTGCACAGTGCACTCGAAAACAGGTAAACCCATACTCACTCACAAAATCGAGCTATGGCTCGAATCCCAAGGTTGATAACTGAGTCCCACAGTGTCCTCTAGTGTCTAGGGGACCTGACACTACACCACGACACGACACAACGTGTCTAAACACTCAAAACCCAAATCGGGTAAATTTCTGATACGCAACGCGTGTACAGCGTCGTGCACGCGTGCAACTCACCCTAGGACACACCACGAGACACGACACGTCTCGTGGTCGTGCACACGTGTAGCCCACATATAGGGCTACACACTCGTGTCACCACGAGGTGTCCTCGACTCGTGTCCACGCGATACGAAGGCCGTGTCCAAGTCGGATTTTGACTGAAACGCGCGCGTGTATGGCCAGTACGGCCCCGATTTCGTGTCCGATACAAAACGATACATCGTAAAACTTTGGGGGCATGTTCGCAGACATTGCCCCCTCGTGTCCACCAATTTTGGTGTGTCGAAGTGCCCTGTGCAGTGCGCACGAAGGGTGTGGTAGCAGGGCACTGTGCGCGAGCCTCGTGCAGTGAGTTCGTGTCCGTTTTGGACACGGACACGACTCGGAAATGTGCTCAGTCCATTTGGGTTGTGACCTACTAGTCTAGGGCTACACAAAAATATAATTTGTTTTACATTTTAACAAAAACAATTCCTTTGTGGCATTTCATCAAACAAGGGTTTCTAGCTTAGGATACGTGTCCGATACGAACACCAAACCGACTCTAATTTTCACCAAACTTGACCCACAGTTCCCTGGTACCTAGATGCATGCAAATATGAAGAGAAAACACAATATTAACATGGTTTGAGGGTATTTACCTATTGATACAAATCCAATGGAAAAACAAGGAGAGGGGGGTGTCCACTTCAACGTGGTGATGCCCAAAGCTCATGAAATCCTCGATAGCAGGCCCTAACTAGTACCCTCTAGTGTAGGGGAGTCCAATGCAAGAAACTAGAGGTGATTTGGATCAAAATTGATCAAGTTGTGGGTGTTTGAAGAAATAGGATTTTTCTAGGTTAAAATTTATGTAAAAATATTCATGAATCATGTGAGGGGTTAATATAGGATGGTGTAGTGGTAGGGGGGTACCCCATGGTCGGCCATAGCAAGGGGGGTGTCCTTGACCTTTCTTCTAGGTTAAGGCAAGGACTTTAGGTAAAGGGTTGAGATATTTTGAGTAATTCATGGAAAATATCATATGTATAATATCTAGATATTTATCCTACTTTAACCCATGACTAATATCTATCCCCTTATCATTCTAGGTTAGTAGCCAACCTCTAGATTAGTGCTAAACTAGGTTAGGGACTAACATGACACTAATCAATAATTAAATAATAATAAAAACACATAATTGCAAATAATTCCAAATAATTTCTAGAAAATTACCAAAATACCCTTTTTGGCCAAAATCACTAATTTGGTGTTCTAAGCCTATGGCTAGGCTCACATGATCATGGTTAGTCTCTAGGTTATGAAAAACTAGGGTTTACACTAAGGTTTTGCTAGTAAGTCACAAAGTCATAAGTCATGACTTAGAAAATGGCTTTAACTAACTAAAAATCACCAAAAATCATATCATGACCTAAACACCACTAATAAATAATAAAAATAATAATTTTTCAAAAATATCCCAATTTCAGAAACTGGGTGTTACAAGTCTACCCACCTTAAAATAATTTCGTCCTCGAAATTTAGATGGTCGTACTCCTCCTAGGTCAAACCTCCAACAATCAGGGATGAAGCTACTACCTAACAACATGCAAGGTCAACAAGCAAAATATGGGTGGTAAACCTATACTGGGTCATGTCCAAAAATTGGTTGGCATTTTTTGGTCATAAGGTGTCCTGAATTCAAATCGAAATCAAAAGTAACTCCATGAGGTAAATCATGATGGAGCCTCGGGTCAGAAAAATCGTACTAAGCAAATGAAGCACACAATGGTATGCCTGAGTGGGACACTAAGGTCATGGGTGTAGTATGTCATGTCTAGGTCATGTATGTGAAGTCAGTTTTGAGAAAACAACTAGTCTTGTGCTCCAAATTTAAAAGTCACGGTAATGTGCCTACGATGATCATAATTTAGAGTGGGAAAGATCTATGGCCTAAATTGAACCAAAAATCGTGGTCAAATAGTAGTATAAAGGACAGTTTATGTGGGACAGTCCTAGTCATAGGTATAGACTAGGGAGATAAGGAAACAATAAATCACAGGGCTAAAAGGGTTACCATTCTATAGTCAGTGCTACTCTATCAAAAAGGCATAGCATATACATTAATTCATTTAAAGGAAATTTCTTGAAAGAGATTAGTCAAGAATTATATTAATAGCTAAAACTACTCCTACTCCTACTCCTACTCCTAAGAAAGAGATGAAGAAACAAACAACAATCGACAAATCAAAAGAACGACCAGGTCAAAACTGATCACAAAAAAAAGAACAGGTAGGTGCAGATGGAATTGGATTTCAAGATAGATATAATGAAGCAAGGTAGGAATGGAATTTAAAAGAACAGAACCTGCAAGCACATCGCCAACTGCCTGAGCATCCTCAACTGTCATGGCGTAGGCTCGCCCCTGCTGACCTCTTCCAGCCTGCTGCTGAAACTGCAAAAATCTCTGCTGCTGTGGCTGTAACGGTCCTCTCTGCTGCTGTCCTACCGGAGCCTTGGCTTCTGCTCCTGGTGCTGCTCCCTGTGCTACTCTGCCTGTGAACTGGGAACACTCCCTGAGCTGGTGGTCTGCTGCCCCATATAGTAGGCACCAGCCCAACCTCTTCCTGCACTCTCTCCATCCATGTCCCGATTTCTTACAGTAGAGACAATTGGTAGTCTGCTGTCTCGGGGCCTGCTGCTGCTGCTGCCTCGGCTGCTGATACTGCTGTGGCTGCCTCTGCTGATGCTGATAGTGAGGCCTCTTGGCCTGACCTCCACTGCTGCCTGTTCCATGTGTATCACGGCCCCTCTTGAGCTTCAGCTCAAGATCGTCCTCAGCTGCCATCGCTCCTGCTAGGATCTCCTCAAAGGTGGCACTCCTGTCACTCTTGGTCAAGGACTTGACCTCCTTGACCAAGCCTTTCCTGAACCTCCTCGCCTTCGCTGTCTCGCTAAGGCCCTCCACGAATCTGCTCAACCGGCAAAACTCACCGGAGTACTCCTCTACAGTCTGGTTCCCCTGAACCAGGTTCTCGAACTGGGTCTCCAAAGCACCGACTGCCTGATCCGGAAAAAACTTTCCCTTGAAGAGCTCCTTGAAAACTCTCTATGTCTGTCCTGGAGTGCCTACTCTCGGGTCCGTCTGATACCAGGTACGGGCAAGATCCCGTATCTGGCTGGCTGCTGCCTCTATCTGTAGTCCGGCTGGTATCTTCGCCAGTCGAAAAATCTCCTCAACGTGTTCAATCCAGTCATCAGCATAAAGAATCCCCTCTGTCCCCAAGAAGTCCCTGGGGTTCATCTTCTTGAAGTCCTGAATGCCCGAAATCCTCTGCTGTCGCGGCTGTCCCAATCCTTCCTGTGGCTGGACAGCCAACCTCTCCACCATCGCTCTAGCCAGCTGATGGACCTCATCTATGCCCCTGATAAACTCCGTCGTATGACACTGCTGCTGGGCCTGCTGCGTCTCTAGGAAATGCTGGAAGTATGAAAACATCTGTGCAGCATCCACTAATCCAGATGGCATCGGCGGCTGGAACTGCTGCTGGTGTTGCTGAAACTGTGGCTGACGAAACTGCGGGAAAGGCATGTCTGGGGTAGCTGGGATGTTCCCCCGAATAAGTAGAGGTGCACCCCCAAATGTGGCAGAAGCTCCCACATGAGCTGAAGTAAGGGGAGCTGTGGTCCCCGGGTCCTGGTGAGCTGGACGAGAGGTGGCAGACCTCTTAGTGGTGTCACCTGGACCGAGACGCTGTGATCGTGTCTCCACCATCCTGAAGACAGATCAATAAGGAAGTCAATAACGGTACAAGGATGATAGTATCAAAGGACAATATGAAATAGATTATACAGATTTGAACAAAAGTCAGTAGATTCAAATCCATAGAAATTTCCTAATTGTGATTGAGTATCCACTCTCTCTAAGCCTATTCCTTAAATCCTATTACAGGCTGTAGTGATACTCTAGTTTGAATACCACTACATAAACAGGACCTGTATGGGCCACCACTAAAAACGTGTCACGACCCGCACCCTAGAGTAAGGGCACGAGAAGTGGGTACGTCCAGCCTACGCCGCAGTATCGACGGTAGAACGCTGTCCTAGGTCAATCATCTAACAATATAAAGTACCTGTACAGTTTATACTCTCCGAATGGAGGTGACAAACAGAAAATAATCTCAATCACATCTAGGTAGAAGAATGAAAGATAGATAGATAGACAGTAACTAAAAGAGAACAGTAGAATAGATGAAATAAGTCCAATTGTCTAGGATAACATAACATTAGAATGTCAACTCATAATACAATAAGTCTAAGAGTCTATACATCTCCACATCTCAAAATACAACTCAGAATGTGAGACAAAAGATAATACAGAAAAGACTGTCTAGCTAACTAGCCTAGACTACTGGGGCAACATCCTCAGCTGCAGGTGGATCCTGCTGAGGGTCCACAACATAAGTATCATCTAGTCCTGCTCCATAATAGGTAGACACCAGGGCCTCATCCTCATCCTCTGTAATATTTTCAACAGGTCCAGTCAGGACAGGAACGAGCACAATACATCTCACGCAGTGCATAGTATGATAGGAAATATAAAGCATGCAATAGAGTAAAATACAGGAAACGCTGAAGGAAGATACATGTAGTAAAAGAGATAACTGTAATGAAATATCTACTATAATAGAGAACTAGCAGTGTCTAGTGAGTCAGAGTAAAATATAGACATGTGAAATGGCATAGGAGATTCATGACTACAGCTAGGAGTGATTTATGACTACAGCTACTGGGGTAATATCCACATGACTATTTCCACTCCCTCATCCCCAATCAATACACAAGGATCCATTCAAGTTATGTTAAGATTCGTGATAAGCCCATAAATGAGAGATTTATGAGAGGCTCTGTGAACATGAGAGTACATGAGTCACAAGCGATTCGTGAATCTATGAAAGCATAGAGATACATGATGATTCGTGAAAAGTACAAACATGCTGTATCTGATGCTCCCGAGGGGGATAACATCTCATGAAAAGATCCATATAGTACCAATCCGTGATAACAATCGTGTCAGCATCAAGTAAAGTAATCTAGAGCAAGAATATAAATCCTGGCAAATATGAAACGGTCAGAGAATGTACCCGCCTGATAACTGAATGTCTGAAGAAGATATACTGTCTGAGGAGAGGTGTATGGCTCCTAATCAGAGCAATACAAGTCACAATATATCCACAATGGTAAAAATAAAGTATACAATGCATACTACATGATTCTAGGTCAATCTGGTCAAAAGTCAACTCTTGGTCAATTATAATAGTCGAACTAGGTCACAGGAAGTCATACTAGGTCAATTAGAGTCAAACAAGGTCAAACAAGTCAAGGTTAGTCAAATCTAGGTTAAAGTCAACTCTTGGTCAACATTCTAATCAAACTAGTCAAAGTTAGGTCAACACTAGTCAAACTAGTTAGGGTTTTAGTCAAGCTAGTCAAACTAGTTGTTTTAGGTCATTCCTAGTCAATTCTAGGTTAACTAGGTCAACTTTGACCTAAGGTTGACTTTGGTCAACCCTTAGTCAACAAGGGTCACAAGTAGTGTTTTTAGGTCCATTAGGTTAATTGGGTTAGCCCCAAAGCCATAGGCTAGTCACCTTGGCCATAGGCTATTGACTTAGATTTCCATAGGCTAATGGTTATAGGTTTCTATATAAACCTATACTTAGGAAGTCATATATATATATATATATATATATATATATATATATATATATATATATATATATATATATATATATATATATATATATATATACCCAAGTCTATTTACTACCTATATATATATCTATATATGCCTAACTATATACAATACCAATCACCCCCATATATATATAAAATGACACTATATGTGATCTATACAAATATATATATATAATATATATATATATATATATATATATATATATATATATATTTTATATATATATATATATATATATATATATATATATATATATATATATATATATATATATATATATATATATATATATACAACAACCACATAGGCCTATAGCCTATGTAAGGCCTATGTAATTTCCATACACCCTAGTATCTATATATAGACACACTATATATAATCCTAATACAAATATATATATATATCATATATATATAGACTAAACCTATATATATAAACATATATATATATATAGAGGAAAGTGAGAGAGAGACATAGAGTGAGTGAAAGAGAGAAGAGGACAGTGAGAGAGAGGGGCTGGACAGAACACACAGGAAGGGAAATGGGTTTCAGAATTCCTGGAACCAAAATCCAGTCCCAAACACACACACACAGTTATGTATATACATGTATATGTATATACACCACAACTACACATACACACAACCAAATAACCTCAAAACTCACCCACACTCACACATACATATATACTACATATATATATACTAAAAATACACTAATACATGTATAAATCATATTGAAATTTGATTTGAAATTCGTTTTTGCAAAACTGGAAATAATCCCAAATCCTGAAAACTGTGCACAGTGCACTCGAAAACAGGTAAACCCATACTCACTCACAAAACCGAATTATGGCTCGAATCCCAAGGTTGGTAACTGAGTCCCACAGTGTCCTCTAGTGTCTAGGGGACCTGACACTACACCACGATACGACACAACGTGTCTAAACACTCAAAACCCAAATCGGGTAAATTTCTGATACGCAACGCGTGCACAGCGTCGTGCACGCGTGCAACTCACCCTAGGACACACCACGAGACACGACACGTCTCGTGGTCGTGCACACGTGTAGCCCACATATAGGTCTACACACTCGTGTCACCACGAGGTTTCTTCGACTCGTGTCCATGCGATACGAAGGCCGTGTCCAAGTCGGATTTCGACTGAAACGCGTGCGTGTATGGCCAGAGCGGCCCCGATTTCGTGTCCGATACAAAACGATACATCGTGAAACTTTGGGGGCATGTTCGCAGACATTGCCCCCTCGTGTCCACCAATTTTGGTATGTCGAAGTGCCCTGTGCAGTGCGCACGAAGGGTGTGGTAGCAGGGCACTGTGCGCGAGCCTCGTGCAGTGAGTTCGTGTCCATTTTGGACACGGACACGACTCGAAAATGTGCTCAGTCCACTTGGGTTGTGACCTACTAGTCTAGGGCTACACAAAAATATAATTTGTTTTACATTTTAACAAAAACAATTCCTTTGTGGCATTTCATCAAACAAGGGTTTCTAGTTTAGGATACGTGTCCGATACGGACACCAAACCGACTCTAATTTTCACCAAACTTGACCCACAGTTCCCTGGTACCTAGATGCATGCAAATATGAAGAGAAAACACAATATTAACATGGTTTGAGGGTATTTACCTATTGATGCAAATCCAATAGAAAAACAAGGAGAGGGGGGTGTCCACTTCAACTTGGTGATGTCCAAAGCTCATGAAATCCTCGATAGCAGGCCCTAACTAGTACCCTCTAGTGTAGGGGAGTCCAATGCAAGAAACTAGAGGTGATTTGGATCAAAATTGATCAAGTTGTGGGTGTTTGAAGAAATGGGATTTTTCTAGGTTAAAATTCATGTAAAATTGTTCATGAATGATGTGAGGGGTTAATATAGGATGGTGTAGTGGGGGTGTCCTTGACCTTAGAGGTTAAGGCAAGGACTTTAGGTAAAGGGTTGAGATATTTTGAGTAATTCATGGAAAATATCATATGTATAATATCTAGATATTTATCCTACTTTAACCCATGACTAATATCTATCCCCTTATCATTCTAGGTTAGTAGTCAACCTCTAGATTAGTGCTAAACTAGGTTAGGGACTAACATGACACTAATCAATAATTAAATAATAATAAAAACACATAATTGCAAATAATTCCAAATATTTCTAGAAAATTACCAAAATACCCTTTTTGGCCAAAATCACTAATTTGGTGTTCTAAGCCTATGGCTAGGCTCACATGATCATGGTTAGTCTCTAGGTTATGAAAAACTAGGGTTTACACTAAGGTTTTGCTAGTAAGTCACAAAGTCATAAGTCATGACTTAGAAAATGGCTTTAACTAACTAAAAATTACCAAAAATCATATCATGACCTAAACACCACTAATAAATAATAAAAATAATAATTTTTCAAAAATATCCCAATTTCAGAAACTGGGTGTTACACATATCACAATAGAATATTAAAGATAACTTATAAGAGAAATTGATAATAATAGGTGTCACTTTCCGTTCCCAGAATACGTATTTATTTAATAGTTACCATGTATTATTCTGTATTTAAATTTCTGTAAATTTATGTTAGTTAATTAATCTGCTCTTTAAATTTTTATGTTAATTTATTTCCTGCAATTTTATTTCTGCACTTTATTTCCTGCTTTTATTCCTGCATTTATTTTCTGCTTTTACATCTTTGCTTTGCTTGCGGGTTGGCCTTGGATGAACCCATTGGACCCGGCCCAATACTTCCACCTACCACCACCCTTTCATTTAAAGTCCAAAACCATTTCTCTCTCTTCATTACTTCTTTCCATTTCACTTCTTCTTCCTCACAACTCTCCCACCAACCTAGAAGAGATAGGCAAGTGCCAACTTGCTTCTTGATGGATCTCTATTTTTATTGTTCCATCATCTTCCTCATTTGATTCTAAGTCTCTTTAGTACTTAGCATTTTCAATTTCCATGGCTTATTTGTTGTAGATCTAAGTTTGATACACTTTCGGATTTCTTAGGTTTTGATCTAGTAAACCTTGTTATCTTCAAGTTTCAATGGTTCCATGTTGTAGAGAATTTCGTTCTACCCAATTTTGACCTATGGAAGTCCATATTTGGGCTTGGGATGAAGGATTTATGAAGCTTGGAAGCAATGGCTTCCATGGTTCCCATGGTTCTGTTCTCAGAAAATTCGGAGAAGAAGAACAGTCCCAGCCGCATCAAATCTTCATTCCTCAAGCGCATGGAAATCTTTATTCCCACAGCGCATCAAATCTTCATTTCTCAAGCGCATGGAAATCTTTATTCCCACAGCGCATCAAATCTTCATTCCTCAAGCGCATGAAAATCTTTATTCCCACAGCACATCAAATCATCACTTCTCACAGCCAAGGCGCATGAGTTATTTATTTTCCAATCACTTCCCACAGCCAAGACGCATGAGTTTATTTATTTCTCAATCCTTTCCCTCAGGCGCATGAGTTTATTTATTTCTCAATCCTTTCCCTCAGGCGCATGAGTTTATTTATTTCCCACAGATTCCCTCAGGCGCATGAGTTTATTTATTTCCCACAGATTCCCTCAGGCGCATGAGTTTATTTATTTCCCACAGCTTCCCTGAGTTTATTTATTTCTCACAGCCACCTTCCTCAGGCGCATGAATTTATTTATTTCCCAATCACTTCCTACAGCGCATGAGTTTATTTATTTCCCAATCATTTCTCTCAGACGCATGATATTATTTATTTCCTAACATTTCCCACATCAGCGCATGAGATTTATTTCCCACAGCATTCCTCAGGCGCATGAGTTTATTTATTTCCCAATCATTTTTTTTCACAGCGTATGAGATTATTTATTTCCCAATCATTATTTATTTCTCCATTTTATTTCCCGAATTGACATTAATTAACATTGATTGTTATCTTGATTAATTATTGATCATGCGTTCCTAGATGGAACTAAGAGGCTGGCTAGTCGTCTTATTGAATTGAATGGAATAAGACACGTTCATATTAACTATGAACTATTGAGATCGATTAGCCAAACCCAAATATTGACATATAGATACATGCAGGCTATAATTTATTTATTTATTTTTACGAAAGCAGCATGGGTACTTTATGGTCAAGGCATGATTATTCCGTGGTTAGTTTTAATTGTTGCATTACGTTATGTAAGACCTATAACCTAACCGTACGGATATCGTTGTAGAGCTGGGCATATCGTACTTTATACGGAAGTACTCATTTTGAATGACCATGACCCACGGTATGGGATTTCACTTAACGTAGAGGCTACTAAGTTAAATAAAATAATGATTGCATGGAGAGAATGGATTTCCGAGTTCTTACATGGCAGCCCTCTTTGGGACTATTAGTGCCCAACAGGCCGGCTGGTTCCCACAGATACTGCAAATCTGCCACACGGACAGGGAGCGGTATCTGCTTATATTATTGTATATTGTATATTGATGACGGACGTCCCGCTGGGACTCGTCTAATTCATGATTGGCGCAATTGATTGATTGGATAGACTAGCCTTGCTTGTCCATAGTAAGAACTGAGAAATCCTTATTGCATAATTCCAGGATAACTTGGGACTCACAGTAGTAAGCCGTAGGAGTTGGATGGCCGTTTAAGTTGATTTGTTTGTGTACTGTACCTACTCTGTTAACTAACTAAGATGATCAGAATGTCAGGATATGACGGGCCAACTTCTGTCCTTGTTTGGTTGGGAGGTTGGTTCGAAGTGTCGTGACATTATGTGAATCCTAGTAGCAAGCAGAGATCTATATATCCTATTCTCTTATTTACTGGTTTAATGCCTCATATCGTGCTTCCTTGCGGTACTTTCTATTAGAGGTCTAACCTCTCTGGTTTGCATGGCCAGATTTAGAGCCGGTTCCCGAGGACTCAGCTTACTTCTACCTCCAAGATGGTCAATACTAGAGGAATGATCGCAGGAGGACTCGAGTGGGTTCCTTACTTCTCCGCTCGTTTTGTTACTTACTTTATATTTTGTCGTTTGGCACCGACATGTTAGTCGGATTGTCTTGTACTTACTTTTACATAATTGTAATTAAGTCAGACTGCAGCTGATAACAATTGTGTATATGTTGCTATATCATCTGGCTATGTTTTGTAAAGCCAGATCTCAAGAACATTTTGACTAAGCGTTTGGGACGCCTTATTGCTTTATCTTAAATGTTCTCTATTATTGCTTCTTGTTTGAATGATTGAGACAATAGATGTGAAGTGACCATAGCGAGACTTTCATATAGTATGCACCCCCTTGTCTTTTAGACAGCATTGATCGTATTATACGGTATTCATCTACCCGTAATACGTAGCTGGCTGAGTCATTCCCCCGCTCTCCAGTATTCTGGTTCTGGGGCGTGACAAGGTTTTAGTGGTGGCCCATGCAGGTCTGATTTCAGACTTGTGGGGTGTTTTAATTTATAGGATGTCTCAATCACACATGTTTCCCCTTGATCTCCTGATTCGTATTCTCGATTCTAGCTTGACATTCCGGTATCCTTTGACTTCATTGATCTTCCCTGTCCGACCGTTTGATTATTCTCTTGTCCCTTTTCTTAGGGGCACCTCGTCCGCATCTGTCAGGATTGGGCAACAACAACAAGGGCAACATGGGCAACCTGACCAGGTTGGTCAGCAACAAGAGCCAGTACAACCTCAAGAGGCTATTCAAGAAGAGGTGATAGTGGAACCAGCAGTTGGACCGCAGTATCCGGAGGTTCCAACACCACCAATAGTTCCACCTACCCCAGTGGAAGTGGACACACCAGCCCTTCTGAAGATCATGAGAGGGATGATGGCTACTCAGCAACATCAGATGTTGGCCCAGCAGCGCATGTACACTCTGTTGCAAGAGCAGAATGTGTTGCTCAACCAAGGATTGCAGACAGCTTTGGAAAGAGGGGCAAGGCCAGATTCAGGAGCATCAGCCAGGTTTTGCAAGTACAACCCCCGCCGTTTCGAGAGCACGGAAGATACCATTTCAGCAGATGCATGGCTTAAGGATATGGAGGCTATTCTGACAGCAGCTAAGGTGCCAGCAGAAGAACGTGTGGATCTAGTGAAGCTGTTACTTCAAGATCTCGCACGTGATTGGTGGGAATCGGAGGAGGTAGCCATCAGACGTCCTGTGGCTTGGGACGATTTTACAGCAAGATTCAAGACGAAGTACTATGGAGTTGTGGCGCAATTTGAGCTACAACAGAAGTTTATCAATCTTAGACAGGCTGGCAAGACTGTAGATGCTTATGCAGCAGAGTTCTGCAGATTGAGTAGGTTCGCCCCAGAGATGGTAGCAACAGAGAGCCAGAGGGCTATGAGGTTTCAGCAAGGGTTTCATCTTGAACTTTTGCAATTGATAGAGGGGCACAATTACCAGACTTTTGATGAAGTATTGACGGCGACTCGAAGGCATGAGATAACCATTCAGAGGCTTGTGGCAAGGACTGGAGGTCAGAAGAGATCCCACAGTCAGATTGAAGGAGGAGGGAGAGCAGCGTCCCGAACAACAGCACCGTCCTTTGGCATCCGCATTCATGATGTGGCAATGCGAGGGCCAGCACCACCACCAAGGCAACAGCAACAGCATCAGAGGAAGAACCAGCAACCCCCAGCGGGCTGCACTTATTGTGGGAAGATAGGGCACACTAGAGATGTGTGTCGGACATTGAACGGGCAGTGTTTGATATGTGGAAACCCAGATCATCGGGTTACCACATGTCCCATGAATTCGAGGTCAGGAGGACCAGTACAACAGTTTCCTGTTCTGCCAGCACCAGGGGCAGGACAGTATCGAGGACCAGCGGTAGCAGTGAGACCGTTGGCCCAGCGTCCGTTCATGACGCAGGCTCAGATGTTTCGGCAGCAGGGACCGCCGATGCAGCAACATCAGCATAGACCACTCCAGCATCACCAAGGCAGGGGCCAGCGGCAGCACCAGGCTAGGCCGCAGCATGGGAACCAGCAAGGAGGTCGAGGGCAGGCATTCACTCTGTCCTTGGAAGAGGCATTGGCATCGGGAGATGTTGTGGCAGGTAACATTCTCGTCGCCTCATATCCCGCAGTAGCATTGTTTGATTCGGGAGCATCCCATTCATTTATATCTGCACAATTTGCAACACGGCTAGGAATGGAGTTCGAGGCATTGCCAGGGAGGTTGAATATACTCACTGGTAATGGGCTCGTAGGAGTTAGTAGAGTTATTCTAGCGTGTAGCGTTATAGTTTGCGGGCATTCCTTACCCGCCCGGTTGATAGAATTTCCTGTTGGAAATTTCGACGTTATCTTAGGCATGGACTGGCTGAAAGACAGTCATGCGATAATAGATTGTCGTAGAGGGAGTGTATCCTTTGACATTCCAGGCATGAAGTGGTTCACCTTAGTCAGATCAGTGGCAACTCAACAAGAACAGGGAGTAGTAACGGCAATGGAAGAAGTTCAAGTCCCGAAGGTAGTTGAAGAGTTTTTAGACGTATTTCCTGAAGAGCTTCCAGGTCTACCACCAGTTAGAGATATTGAGTTCAGTATAGAATTGGCACCTGGAACTAAACCGATATCAGATCGGGTTTACAGAATGGCGGATTCAGAGCAGGCCAAGGTATATCAGCACATAGAGGAACTGAAGGAGAAGAAGTTCATCCAAGCTAGCATGTCACCCTGGACAGCACCAGTGGTACTTGTGGGGAAGAAGGATGGATCATCCAGATTGTGCATTGATTACAGGAAGCTTAACGCAGCAACAGTGAAGAACAAGTACCCACTACCCAGGATCGACGACTTATTTGATCAGTTGAGCAGGGCCAGAGTTTTCTCCAAGATAGATCTTCGTTCAGGGTATCATCAAGTGAGGGTTCGGAAGGAAGACATTCCCAAGACAGCATTCAGGTCGAAGTATGGGCATTATGAATTCTTAGTAATGCCGTTTGGTTTGACCAATGCTCCAGCAATCTTTATGGATTTGATGAATCGCATCTTTATGCCGTACTTGGATCAATTTGTCGTTGTGTTTCTCGACGACATTCTTGTATATTCAACTAGTGAAGAGGAGCATGAAGACCACCTCAGGAAAGTGTTACAGGTTCTGAGAGAGAACCAGTTGTATGCCAAGCTCAGCAAATGTGAGTTTTGGTCGGATCACATTTCATTTCTGGGTCATATCATATCAGGAGCTGGAGTAGCAGTGGATCCCAAGAAGGTAGAAGCAGTAGAAAGTTGGCCAGTACCCAAGACCGTAGCAGATGTGCGGAGTTTCTTGGGATTGGCAGGATATTACAGAAGGTTTGTATCAGACTTTGCGAGACTTTCAGCACCCATGACCCGATTGACACGGAAAGATGTACCATTCGACTGGTCGGCAGAATGCCAGACATCATTTGAGAATTTGAAGCAGAAGTTGATATCAGCACCTATTCTTACATTACCAGTTGGACCCGGAGGTTTTACTGTTTATTGTGATGCGTCAGGTAAAGGACTTGGATGTGTCCTCATGCAACATGGGAAGGTGATAGCGTATGCATCTAGGCAGCTTCGAGACCACGAGAAGAATTACCCAACTCATGATTTGGAGTTGGCGGCAGTAGTATTCGCTTTGAAGCTATGGAGACATTACTTATATGGTGACCGAGTGGAGATGTACACGGACCACAAAAGTCTGAAGTACATCTTTACTCAGAAGGAACTGAACATGAGGCAGAGAAGATGGTTGGAGTTGATCAAGGATTACGACGTGGAGCTTCAGTATCATCCAGGCAAGGCTAATGTGGTAGCAGACGCTCTTAGCAGGAGAGGCGGCACATTTATGTTGACAACACAGAAGCACATTTTAGAAGACCTTCAAGAGATGGACATCGAGGTTATACTTCCAAGTGATGTAGGAGTTCTGGCGAGTCTACAAGTTCAATCCAACTTGGTAGATAGGATCAAGGCAGCTCAGACACAAGACCCAAGGATTCAGAAGCTTAGGGAAGAATGTGAGTCAGGACTCAGAAAGGAGATGCGAATTCATGAAGATGATACCCTCAGGTTTGGGACACGCCTATGTGTGCCTAGTGGAGATATCAGACAGGAGGTTATGGCAGAAGCTCACAGTTCTCAGTACTCTGTACACCCTGGAGGGACCAAGATGTACCAAGATATCAAGCAGCACTTCTGGTGGAACGGGATGAAGAGGGAGATAGCTAGATTCGTTTCCCGTTGCTTGGTATGTCAGCAAGTGAAGGCAGATCAGCAGAGGCCAGCTGGATTATTGCAACCGCTTCCTATCCCGGAATGGAAGTGGGAGCATATCACAATGGACTTTGTGACCGGTTTACCGAGATCACCAAGTGGTAAAAATGCTATTTGGGTGATAGTAGATCGGCTTACAAAGGTGGCACACTTTCTTCCTTTCAGAGTAGGTCAATCTACGGAGAAGTTGGCAGAATTGTATATGCAGCAGATAGTTAGACAGCATGGGGTCCCAGTCAGTATTGTGTCAGACAGAGATACCCGTTTTATATCACATTTTTGGAAGAGCTTACATCATAGCCTGGGTACCAAGTTAAGGTTTAGCACGGCTTACCATCCCCAGACAGACGGGCAATCAGAAAGAACAATTCAGACTTTGGAAGACATGTTGCGAGCTTGCACTCTGGATTTTGGAGGATCTTAGGAGAGCCACCTGCACTTAGTCGAGTTCTCGTACAATAACAGTTATCAAGCAAGTATCCAGATGGCGCCATTTGAAGCACTATATGGTAAGAAGTGTAGGTCGCCACTAGCGTGGGACGATATTGGGGAGAGAAAGATGCTAGGCCCAGAATTGATTGTTCAGACGGTTGAAGTGGTTAAAGGAATTAGAGAGCGACTTCGAGTTGTGCAGGATCGGCATCGTCATTGGGCAGACCAGCATCGTAGGCCGCTAGAATTTTCTGTTGGGGACCACGTATTCTTGCGGATCTCACCTACCCGTGGGGTCATTAGATTTGGCATTCGCGGAAAGTTGAGTCCCCGATACGTGGGCCCGTTTGTTATCCTTGAGAGGGTAGGCGATGTTGCATATCGTTTATCCCTTCCACCTTCGTTACGAGAGGTGCATGACGTATTTCATGTATCCCAGTTACGAAGGTATGTATCGGACCCAAGCCATGTCCTTGATCATTCTGAGCTGGTTGTTGGTACCAACCTGTCTTACGAGGAACAGCCTATGTCTATTTTGGACCGAAGAGAGAAGATACTCAAGAACCGAACAATTAACCTTGTCCGGGTTGCTTGGGGTCATCACTCTTTAGGAGAGTCAACGTGGGAACGTGAGGATGATATCCGTTCACGGTATCCGCACCTGTTTGACTCACAAGGTATATTTTTTTCTGTATACCTTGATTGTCTTAACTCCTCATGCTTGTCACCTTATGAGTAGAATTACTTAATGTTGTAGATTGATTAGATGTAGATACATTACTTGTTATTATCATTGTAGAATGATTGCTTACTCAATTGTTTATACTTAGATTAGTTTAGCTTCGATATTTCTATCATGCTTAGATCCGAAATTCCGAGGACGGAATTTTTCTAAAGGAGGGTAGAGATGTCACTTCCCGTTCCCAGAATACGTATTTATTTAATAGTTACCATGTATTATTCTGTATTTAAATTTCTGTAAATTTATGTTAGTTAATTAATCTGCTCTTTAAATTTTCATGTTAATTTATTTTCTGCAATTTTATTTCTGCACTTTATTTCCTGCTTTTATTCCTGCATTTATTTTCTGCTTTTACCTCTTTGCTTTGCTTGCGGGTTGGCCTTGGATGAACCCATTGGACCCGGCCCAATACTCCCACCTACTACCACCCTTTCATTTAAAGTCCAAAACCATTTCTCTCTCTTCATTACTTCTTTCCATTTCACTTCTTCTTCCTCATAACTCTCCCACCAACCTAGAAGAGATAGGCAAGTGCCAACTTGCTTCTTGATGGATCCCCATTTTTATTGTTCCATCATCTTCCTCATTTGATTCTAAGTCTCTTTAGTACTTAGCATTTTCAATTTCCATGGCTTATTTGTTGTAGATCTAAGTTTGATACACTTTCGGATTTCTTAGGTTTTGATCTAGTAAACCTTGTTATCTTCAAGTTTCGATGGTTTCATGTTGTAGAGAATTTCGTTCTACCCAATTTTGACCTATGGAAGTCCATATTTGGGCTTGGGATGAAGGATTTATGAAGCTTGGAAGCAATGGCTTCCATGGTTCCCATGGTTCTGTTCTCAGAAAATTCGGAGAAGAAGAACAGTCCCAGCCGCATCAAATCTTCATTCCTCAAGCGCATGGAAATCTTTATTCCCACAGCGCATCAAATCTTCATTTCTCAAGCGCATGGAAATCTTTATTCACACAGCGCATCAAATCTTCATTCCTCAAGCGCATGAAAATCTTTATTCCCACAGCACATCAAATCATCACTTCTCACAGCCAAGGCGCATGAGTTATTTATTTTCCAATCACTTTCCACAGCCAAGACGCATGAGTTTATTTATTTCTCAATCCTTTCCCTCAGGCGCATGAGTATATTTATTTCTCAATCCTTTCCCTCAGGCGCATGAGTTTATTTATTTCTCAATCCTTTCCCTCAGGCGCATGAGTTTATTTATTTCCCACAGATTTCCTCAGGCGCATGAGTTTATTTATTTCCCAATCATTTTTTTTCACAGCGCATGAGATTATTTATTTCCCAATCATTATTTATTTCTCTATTTTATTTCCCGAATTGACATTAATTAACATTGATTGTTATCTTGATTAATTATTGATCATGCGTTCCTAGATGGAACTAAGAGGCTGGCTAGTCGTCTTATTGAATTGAATGGAATAAGACACATTCATATTAACTATGAACTATTGAGATCGATTAGCCAAACCCAAATATTGACATATAGATACATGCAGGCTACAATTTATTTATTTATTTTTACGAAAGCAGCATGTGTACTTTATGGTCAAGACATGATTATTCTGTGGTTAGTTTTAATTGTTGCATTACGCTATGTAAGACCTACAACCTAACCGCACGGGTATCGTTGTAGAGCTGGGCATATCGTACTTTGTACGGAAGTACTCATTCTGAATGACCATGACCCACGGCATGGGATTTCACTTAACGTAGAGGCTACTAAGTTAAATAAAATAATGATTGCATGGAGAGAATGGATTTCCGAGTTCTTACATGGCAGCCCTCTTTGGGACTATTAGTGCCCAACAGGCCGGCTGGTTCCCACAGATACTGCAAATCTGCCACACGGACAGGGAGCGGTATCTGCTTATATTATTGTATATTGTATATTGATGACGGGCGTCCCGCTGGGACTCGTCTAATTCATGATTGGCGCAATTGATTGATTGGATAGACTAGCCTTGCTTGTCCATAGTAAGAACTGAGAAATCCTTATTGCATAATTCCAGGATAACTTGGGACTCACAGTAGTAAGCCGTAGGAGTTGGATGGCCGTTTAAGTTGATTTGTTTGTGTACTGTACCTACTCTGTTAACTAACTAAGATGATCAGAATGTCAGGATATGACGGGCCAACTTCTGTCCTTGTTTGGTTGGGAGGTTGGTTCGAAGTGTCGTGACATTATGTGAATCCTAGTAGCAAGCAGAGATCTATATATCCTATTCTCTTATTTACTGGTTTAATGCCTCATATCGTGCTTCCTTGCGGTACTTGCTATTAGAGGTCTAACCTCTCTGGTTTTGCATGGCCAGATTTAGAGCCGGTTCCCGAGGACTCAGCTTACTTCTACCTCCAAGATGGTCAATACTAGAGGAATGATCACAGGAGGACTCGAGTGGGTTCCTTACTTCTCCGCTCATTTTGTTACTTACTTTATATTTTGCCGTTTGGCACCGACATGTTAGTCGGATTGTCTTGTACTTACTTTTACATAATTGTAATTAAGTCAGACTGCAGCTGATAACAATTGTGTATATGTTGCTATATCATCTGGCTATGTTTTGTAAAGCCAGATCTCAAGAACATTTTGACTAAGCGTTTGGGACGCCTTATTGCTTTATCTTAAATGTTCTCTATTATTGCTTCTTGTTTGAATGATTGAGACAATAGATGTGAAGTGACCATAGCGAGACTTTTATATAGTATGCACCCCCTTGTCTTTTAGACAGCATTGATCGTATTATACGGTATTCATCTACCCGTAATACGTAGCTGGCTGAGTCATTCCCCCGCTCTCCAGTATTCTGGTTCTGGGGCGTGACAATAGGAATAATAATAATAAATTGAGTACGAAGAAACCATTCAAGTAGCCAGACTGCAACCCTTAAACCAAACAAGGACCGAGGTTGCAGCCCTTCACCTGAATAGAAACCCGTCTCAAATACTATTGGTACAGTGAAGACAATAAACGAAGAGATGACACAGAACTGCTCCGGGAGCCAGTTACAACCCTTAAATCAAACAAGGACCGGGGTTGTAACCTTTCGCCTGAATAGAACTGGACCCCTGATGTTTATTGCTAAGGCCAGCATAATTAATCATGGTATTAAGGTAAGGTAAAACATGACGAACATGGCATGGGGTTGCAATAAGACAATAACGAAGAGAGGACACAGAACTGCTCCGGAAGCCAGATTACAATCCTTAAACCAAACAAGGACCGGGGTTGTAATCCTTCGCCTGAACAGAACTGGACCCCCGATCGTTATTGTTAAGGCAAGCATCAACAATCATGTCATGTCACAATCTTGCACAGGATCAGGATAAGACTAAGCGGGAATAAACTCCATCCAATCAATCACTGCCAATCAAGAGTACGGCTTGATACTTTTAACTAACTAGGGTTATCACAGGCCTAGTTACTAGCAAGATGCAATGAGATTATTTCAACAGCCACAAGCCCTGCAGACCATCCGGTTATCCAGGTCGAAAGTCCGTTTAGGAAGAATGCAACACGTGACT